>JANHAO010009698.1:0-18194 GCA_026873985.1 Saraca asoca
CCTTATCATTGGTTGCAAGCAAAATATCATCCACATACAAAATTAAGAAACAAATCTTGCTCCCACTAACCTTGTGGTATATACATTGATCCATAATATTGGTTTCAATCCATAAATAGATTTCTTAAGCTTGCATGCCAAATGTTCACCTTGACTAGAGGAGAATCCTTCAAATTGTTTCATGTATGCCTCTTCCTCGAGTTCCCCATTGAGGAAAGCCATTTTCACATTCATTTGATATAACTCTAAATCGAAGTGTGCAACCAAAGCCAAAATAATGTGAAGAGAATCTTTCTTAGATACAAGAGAAAAGGTCTCCTTGTAGTCGATTCTTTCCTTTTGAGTAAATTCTTTGTCAACGAGTCTTGCTTTATATTTCTCAATGTTGCCCAATGACTCTTTCTTTGTATTAAAGATCCATTTACATCCAATAGCCTTAACCCCATTAGGCAACTCAACAAGATCCAAGACTCCATTAGATGCCATAGAATTCATCTCATCCTTTATTGCATCGAACCATAAATCAAATTCTTTGTAATTCATGGCCTGTGAAAACATTATAGGATCATTCTCAACTCTAAAATCATTGTTCAATTCTTGCAGATACATGATATAGTCTTATGAAATTATTGATCTCCTTTCTCTTGTAGATCTTCTTAATGTTGGTTCAGTATTTTCCTGTGGGTCATGTTGTCTAACTGATTGTTCAACCATTTCAGGTACTTCATGAATAATTTGATCTACAGGATTATCAGCAATGGATTGTTGATCTTCAGTGATTGGTTGTACAATGCTCATTTGAACTTGAAGAGAGTCTCGAATAATAACCAATCTCTCTCTTGATGTGAAAGGTTACTCTTCTTCAGAAACCATGTTCTAAAATTGATTACTTCTACTAACTAAGTCATTCTCAAAACACTTAACATTCCTTAATTCCACAAATTTAGTACTATGTGATAGACAGTAGAATCTATAATCTTTAAACCTTTTAGCATATCCAACGAAATACCCACTAATAGTCCTTGGGCCCAATTTCTTTTCTTGTGGATTATAAACTCTTATTTCAGTCGGGCATCCCCAAACGTGCATATATCGCAAACTCGATTTCCAACCTTTAAATAACTCAAATGGTGTCTTTGGGACAGCCTTAGTTAGAACCCTGTTCAATATATACACTGTCATTTTAAGAGCTTCAATCCACAAGAATTTAAGCAGCTTAAAGCTGCTTAACATATTATGCATCATATCTAATAATGTTCGATTTCTTCTTTCTACAATGTCATTCTAGTCCAAAGAACTAGGCACAATGTATTGGGCAATAATCCCATGCTCTTGAAGAAACTTAGTAAATGGACTAGGTGTTTGTCCACCTTTAGTGTATCTACTATAATATTCTTTATCTCTATCTGTTCTAATAATTTTAATTTGCTTACCGCATTATTTCTCTACTTCTACCTTCAATGCCTTAAACAAATCTAAGGCTTTGCTCTTATTATGAAGCATACAGAGATACATATATCAAGAACAGTCATCTATAAATGTAATAAAATACTTTGGACCATAAGCGTCCATGTTAGGATAACATATATCTGAATGTATAATTTCTAGGATGTCAATACTCCTCTTGGCACCTTTTTTAGACTTGTTAGTATGCTTTCCCTTTATGTAGTCTGCACAAGTTTCAAAATCAAAAAAATGCAAAGTATTTAGTACTTCTTCATTCATTAATCTCTTAATCCTATTAATAGAGATATGCCCTAGTCTCCTATGCCACAAAATAGAGGAATCTTCATTCATAATATGTCGCTTATTAGAAATATAAGTATGTAAAATAGTGTTATATTGTATATTAATAGAGAAAAGACCATCAGACAATATATTATTTCCAGTAAGTTCATATTTATAAAATAAACTAAAGGATGTATCTGAAAAATTAAAGGAATAATCCAATGGTACAAGTTTTGAAACTAAAATCAAGTTTCTAAAAGAACTTGGAATATAAGAGGTCTTCTCTAAAATCAAAACATAGCGACTATCAAGAACTAAGCTACATATTCTGATGGATTCTACATGTGAACCGATCTTGTTTCATGATAAGATGCTACGTTTACTTCCCACTGACTTCCTTAGGTTTTGCATGCCCTGCATGTTATTTGAAATATGGATTGTAGCACCAGAATCAATCCACTATATATTATAATTAACATCAATCATATTAGATTCATAATAGATAAATGAGATTGGTTCACTTTTCTGTTCAAGCCATTTCTTAAATTTGGAGTAATCCTTTTTCATGCGCCCCTTCTTTTTACAGAAGAAACATTTGAACTCTTTCTTGATGCCACCTTATAGTGGTATTTTACCCTTCCCTTTCTTATTGATTTAATTCTTATTTTAATTCTGATTCTTTTCTTGGTTCTGGTTATTTTCCTGAATAACTAGTAATGCACTCTCTTCCAGTTCCATAATCAGTCTATTTTCCTTTTGAACACACATGGTTATAAGTTTATTAATTGACTATTTTATCCTTATGTGTATTATAAGATATCATAAAAGATCCATATTGCTATAGTAGATTGTTCAAAATATAGTGCACCAGGAAAGACTCAGACATTTCAACCTCAAGTGCCTTAAGTTGAGCCACAATGTCCCTCATCTGCATTATGTATTCATGCACACCCCTCATCGTATTAAGCCTCAAGGATGTAAACTTTATGATTAGAGTATTGGCAAGCGCTTTGTCTGAAGTAGCAAATTACTCATCGATTGCCTTTAACAGATCCTTTACATTGATATGTTGTTCGTCAAAACCACGAATACCAACAGAGATATTGGTCTTTATGAACATGACACTAAGGCAATTAGATTGCTCCCACTGTTCATAAAGAGTCCTATTAGCTTGAGTGCTAGTTGAAGTAATAATGAATTTATTTTTCATTATAGCATAATCAATATCCATCTATCCTAAATGAAGGAGAACTCATTCCTTCTAAACTTTATAGTTATCACCATTATATTCAGGAATGTCACATTTCATATCAGAAAAATTCGTAGGTCACTTAGCTACATAAGATAATATACATGCTTACAAACTAAATTTTTGAGACTAGAGAGATAAATCATATTTTACTAATGTAAATCATGCACAAAATAATAAATCTAGTGACATAAAACTTATCTGTGGGCTAAAGTATTAATTCAATTAGATTTATTTAACTGTATGATAAAACTATTAAATTATGTTCCTTTCCTTAATTCCTCTAGGTAAATTAAGAAATATAATTTGATATTTTATCCTAATTAATTATACCAATATAATAAAAATTTCTGTAAGATAAATTTTTTTATATTAAGCACAATTAATCATAATAAATGTCCTTAAATATATGTGATTCTAGACAAATCAAAATATAATTTTTTTATAATTAAAAGTGATGTGGCTAAACTCTAATTGTTTAAAATTATATGAATCACTAGACATTTAAATAACTTAATACAAATTGTTTATAAAATTACAAAATAAAAGAAATTTAACAAATATGAACAAAATTACAAATTATGTACAAAAATTAATTGACCAAAATAAATAACATATCCAAAAAATATACATACAAAATAAATAATTAAAGCACATAATTTTCCTAAATTAATTTCCCTACAAAATTACAATATTCATTACAAAACAAAATTTATGAATATTATAGCAAATTATATATTTTTATAAAAATACTAAATTATGAAATTATTCATAAAAATAAAATGTATGAAAATTTTTCTCAAAAATACCCAAAATAAAAAATTCTAGAAAATAGATTTTTTTTAAAGGCTAAAAACAACACGTCGTTTAAGTCTTTAATAAAATGGTGTCATATGATCCTTAAATGACAATCTTCAACCATACTTTAAACGATATGTCATTTCACTTATCCGACTAAGCGAAGCGTCGTTGAGGTCGTCTTTAACCTCTGTTCGAGGTCCTCATGACCCAAAACAAAACCCAAAGTGATTCGAGTACGAACCCGACCAATCTAAATAATTTTTGACATCTAATTCATCGTTTTCACTTATAAAAATGTTAAAAACCTCTAAACTCAATGATTTCACAATATAAAATTCAAGGAAAATCAAGTTTTCACATAAAACTAAAATTTTAACATCAACCGGTATTTTCGAAAAAAAAGTTTTCAGAATTTATTATGTAAAAGTAGAGGCATAGACAAGCTTTGATACCACATGTAAGCGATATTTGAATGCTTAATGAACATAAACAAACTATAATGAAGTAGAATAGAGCAGGTTACCTCCAGCCATTGATGTCCAAAATGAAGAAAATCTTAACGATTTTGTGCATTATGTTCTGACAAGTTTGAGACCTTCCAATACTTCATTCTCTCTCTAGAATGATGGTGATTCTTTTTGTATAGAGTCTTAATAGTATTGAAAATCCAAACCTTATATTATATAATGATTCTTGGCCTATCATCAAGATATCCAATTTTTTCGATTATTAAAAGATAATAGACTTGTCTTTAAGCCAACTATAAGTCTGTTAATTGAAGGATATGATATTGGCCATATCCAGTTTCTAAAATCCTTTTTCCCTTTTTTAAAATTTTGAAGATATTTCTCACATTATTTTGGAAATATTTCTCATATTATAGAGTTGAAAAATATTTTTTGGTCACAACAAATGTCCTATTCCTATCCAAAAGGGAGGAGAGAGTTACAATTTTTTAATGTCTTTAAAATAAAAATTCAATTTCAATTATATATAATTCCTACAAAACTAACAACTGAGTTGTTATTAAATAGGAGTAAATGTCCAGAATATATTTCTCTACAGAGAGTTTCAGTTTAGCATTATTGTTAAACTTTTTTGTTTAATACATTGATGGTGAGGATATTTAAGCATAAAATCTTTAGTATACCACGAAAGTATTTCACCGTTAAACCACTGATTTAGCATTAATGTTAAACTTAATTTTACATTAATGAAATTTTAGTATTATTGATGCAAAATGTTTACCTTTTTTCAGGGTTGTGGATTGCTTTTAAATTAAGTGGTAATTCTACGATCCTCTATTTTTTAATTTCAAGGTAAGTAAATGAAATGAAAAATATAAATCTCCAAACAAAATAAATTATCCGACATCTCAGGAAGAATATACTGTGGATAATTCCTTGATGCATGCTATTTAGTTATTGTTGGACAGGAGCTTGTTTACCGCTTCGCATGGAATTTTCGGATGTCTTCTTAATGGTTTTACAAAACCCTGGCCTTATTCTTCTATAACCTTCATTCTTCTATTTTTTTTGTTTCTTCTAATTATTTGAGGATATCCTCCTTATTATTCTTTCTTTTTGGTTGCAGTATTCTATCAGAAGGACTTCTCTTGGATTTGGAGAACTTAAATGAATTTAATACTGATTTCCGGATTCATGTGTATTAGTTTTAACTGGATGCAAATAAGTATATGTTATGTATAAAGATTAATTCAGAATTTAGGCTTTGTACTAAAAATAAATAAACCCAACAAAGTAAACTCTAATAGTAGATGTGCATTCAGTATAATTAAAAATTGCATTTTTACTATTCTTAAATTGATAGAAGACAACACAACAACAAACCCTTTCACAAATTAGAATATAGATAATAAAAATACTAAACAAGGCAGCATTTACTTTCCTTTTTTCCTTTTTCTTTTTTAACCTTCACTCTATTTTGCTTCATACATTTTTTGGGAACTAGCAGGGTGACTTTTAGCGCACCGCATTAAATCTGATTTACAGTTCTGTGGGAAATCAAGGGTGGTCCGAAAAGAAACCCAGCAGGCCCACAAGTGGGGCGTTGATGTACGTAGTGGGCTCAGATTGCTGAAAGAATGGCCTGGAATCAGGGAAGTAATCAGTGGAATTAGTGGGCCCACCGACCACTGCTCCAACCAATAGATTGAGGTTTGGATTTGGACTTAAGAAATACTTGGACCCGGCCTTGCATCCAATATGGGCTGGATGGGCCGCCACCGAAGGAAGAGAGCTGGCCCTGTGGTGTATCCTCCGTGGGTAGCGTGCACCGTATCCAACCATGTATGACATCCCCAGTGGATTATCCCCAAGGATGTAGTCCACCTAGTAATTGGAAAATCACGTGATTACAACATTCCATTTGAAATTATAAAATTATCCCTGTAGCTCACGTCACTTGTTTTGTGGATCCTCACATGGGCAGTTAAACTCGTGAAGGACAAAATTCTAGCCATTAATCTTGTCTGATGTGGAAAATCATGAATTGTTCAATAATAAACGGTAATATGAATGTCATTCTCGTAGCCCAAAACAATTTTCTTTTTAATTTATTCTTGTTAAATTACTCCATTTTAAGGTAATTTCATTCCGTTTTTATATTGAATTTTAAAATTTTTAAATGGAATCATTATTCTTATTTTTTATTAAATATTTTTTTTATTAAATTTTGTTTGTGATTGATTTATATAAGTAATGATTTATTAGTAATTTATAGAATGAAAGGTGCTTAATCAATTATTTTTATTTAAAAATAAAAATTTTATAAAATATAATAATTTTATCTAAATTATTTGTTATTTAAATATAAATATAAATTATATGAAAATTTTATATTAATAATTATTAAATTATATTAAAAGAGTGTAATCTACATGTACTAATTACTAAAAAATAATTATAAAAATTGAATTGAAAATTTTAAAACTATAAAAATTTAATTAAAAATTAAATAAAATTTGAGAGAACAACAGTGTAATTCAACTTTGTATCTTACTGTTACCTGGCGTTTCGCAAGTTGTTTGAGTAAGGCCGGGGTCGCAGTGGTCTCGCCACATGGCACAACCTTATTGGCGTGACTGAGATAATTAGAGTAGGCCAAAAGCAGAAAAGACAGTGATGTTACATGCTGCATGTTACTTCCTCCAGCCTTGAAGATGAGCCCACCTTTCCAAATTAGCAAAACAAAGGATTTGTTGGTCATTTAACTTTTTGGCTTTTTAATAATTAAGCAGAATTACCAATGTGATTAGATATGAGTAAGACACAAAACACAATCAGTGGCTTTTTCTTTTCATCTTTATCAAAGCAAAGCATAATTAAAGGCTGTAATTTATTAGGTTTCATGATTGTTTTATTTAAAAGGCATAATTGCGTGAACTTCACAATTTTCAAAATAGATAACATGGAAAAAAAAACAAATACTCCCTCACAATATTATTGTGTTTCCTGTTTTGAAAATGTATTTTTTTTTTTAATATTATGGTTGCGTTAAATGTAAAAATTCAAAATGTAATTTGTGATTTGTAAAAATATGAAATATAGTAATACTGATAATTATAATATTATTGTAAAACTACAAATTTTTTGATAAAAGTGATAGCATACCTGGAGAATATTGAACTTGTGGATGAGATATTCCAGGCAATACAGAACAGATAAAGCCATCTGCATTTCGCTTGAAGGACTCAAAATATGCTGCTTTTCCCATCAACACCTCCTGCCATAATTAATAATATGAAAAAACTATGAAATTTTATCATCTTCTATACACAGCATACATCATCCAATGATCCTATGACTCTGCAAAAAGATAACATTTTTTTTTTAATACGTTCCTTTTCTCCAAATAAATATTAAAAAATTCAGTATTCAAGTCCATTCATAAAGAAGAAATAAAAGAGAAAACAAAAAATGTGATAGTTATATATGACTAATAATAAAAAACACACTTCCATGCCATGCACTTACTTTTACAAAATATAAGGTTCACAATTTTGTGGAGCTGATCGAACGTGAGAATGTGACTGAGGTATTTCTAAAACAGTCCACCTATGAAAACCCAGACCTTAGAAAACAAGTCGCGATCTAGCTTCATTTTGAGGGAAGTCAATATGTGCAGAAAGTAGGGAAGGAAAGGCCTTGGTCACCAGCTTTTAGGCACATGCATGATGCAGTAATCTGAATGAGATATCATATAAGGGGCCCACTTTCTTTCATCTCTGTAATAATGAAATTTGAGAATAATAGTCGCAAAGACTTTTTCGCTGCAAATGTTTTCGGTTTGAAGGGCACTAGATTTTGGTCTGGACTCCAATTCTGATGATCCCAAAGACGGTTTTGCCCCCACTAGTAGAGTAGGGTGGGGAAGTGGTATCAGTGGCAGTTTTGACTCTTGCCTTGGTTCCAAATATTATTAGGGAATGTCCAGATCTATGTTGCACGATACTAGAATGCGGACACAGGGATAAGGGAACACGATATTTTTAGAAGTGTCAGACTATTTTTACATGATAAATGAAGTATTAATGTCGAGAAGTATTGAAAACAGAAACATTTCTGACACGCAAATACAGTTATTATATGAAGTGTCGGTGTATCGTACGTCCAGGTTGTACTGATTAGATAAACATTACGCTTCCCACGTGAGACCCTAATCTAATCTACTTACTGCGTTTCATGTGCCATCATCAGCATTCCTACCTTGATTTTATATATATATATATATATATATATATGCATATAATTTGACATTCCACAACGTCTCGTGATACGCACGCAGTAGCCATAGCTTTATGACGATATATATTCTGCGGCTAGCTAGCTAGATTGATTAAGTACACATTCCGACCTGCTAGACGCAAGACAAGAACACTACAAACAGACACCATACAAAGAAGACAAACTTATAAATTAATTCAAAAAATAAAATTTCATCAACGGTCACTTAGTGGAAAATTCCATATACACTATCATTGGGGAAAAAGTGACATGTCATTAAAATAATAAAAATATATAAGAATTGTTATTAATAAAAAATAAATTTTTTTAATTATATAAAAATAAATAAGTGAATAATAATGTAAAATATTTTTTACTTTAACAAATAAAGTAGCAATACTAAGCAAATAAAGTGTACCTTAGAAATGAGGACGTTAATTCCAGCATGCTTGTTATCCCAACCAAACTCATTGATGGTATCACCAGCTCTCAAAACCACCTCGTTCCGAACTATGTATTCTCTGTAATGCCTCCTACGGGATGCTTTGTGCAACCACGCCGCTCCCCATAACAACTCATCCTACAATTATTATGCTCAGCAGTCAAATTATCTTATAGTAATCCAATCCGACGGTTGTTGGTTTTTCGTTTGATCTTACCTGGTAACCGTTAACGTCGCAGTAAAACGGGCATACAGCGCGACGCAGGCTATTACTGTACGCACCCCTGTGCCTATCAGCAAACCCAAAGACCTGATCATACATACAGTTTTCCGCAAACGGTCAACTTCTAACGACATTTTAACAGAAATATAACTAATAAATGCTCCTATATTTACTCATTTTAGAAAATATATTAGAAAACACAAATTCATAAAAATCAGTCTTCAAGAAATAATCGAGTTAAAGACTGAAAAAGACCAAACGTTAAATAAATTATGATAAGTTTCCATTAATTATAGATAATAAAACAAAAGAGAGAGCAATTCCCGATAAAGTAGTTTCCTTTTATTTTGTTGTGGGAATTGTGAAAATCTTCTACATTGGATTTTATGTGAATTTCTTTTACCATAATATAAATTAATTACTCCCTTCAACAACTCATACACTACAGCTCGATGAGATTTATATAGTCATTAGCAAGAGAAGATCTGTATTTTATTTTTACCCCTTTCTTTTACCCTTTTCATGAATATGCGAACTCTATTAATTACTGTTGAGTTTCACCGCGAAGTTAAAAGAGAGAGGATATGGAGAGGGAACGTTAGGATGTGACAGCAGACGTACTCTAACGGCTCGATTGAGGAGCAACCTAGAGTAAGCGGGGTCACGTGAGCGAAACACGATGGAGGCAGCGGCAAGAGCAGCGGCCGTTTCGCCTGCCACGTCGGATCCAGGGTGGAACCCATCAATTTTGTACACTGTACGCAACGTATCCATGTCCTCTGGTCTCTCCCAGCAGTTGTGATCCGAGTACGGGTCTCCTACCTGAACAAAAACGACGCCGGGTCTCGCTGTTGCTTTTAACAGATAGTCCGTCGCCCACTTGACGGCTTTAACGGCGTTGTTCACCTCCGAGCCCATGTTCCGTCCAAAATCGATAATGCTCCACGAGAGCATCGTCGTCGTGAATGCCATCGGAAAGCCAAACTTTATGTTGTCGCCGGCGTCGTAGTAGCCGCCGGTTAAGTCCACCTGAATGGAACACAATGCAGGTAAAAAAATGACATTGTTAGGATGAGCATGAAAAATAAAGAAGTAAACGAAATGCGGTTGAGTGAAGTGGAGTGAAGTTTTGCTTACTCCTGCGGTGGCGCCATCGTGCAATGCGGAATCGTGGCGCCATCGGAGGCGTTGATCGGGAGGTAGTCTTCCAGAGCGCTGGCCTTCGAAGAAGAGGATGCTTTTGCGTAGGGCATCGTGGTAGTCGTGGCCGGCGGTGATTGGGCGAAGAGGGAGAAGCACGAATAGAATGGTTAGGACGCCAAGTATAGGAACAGAAGAAAGCACATTTTGCGCCATTTTTCTTTCCCTGCTGCTGCTGCTTCCTGCTTACTGCAAAAACTGCAAAGTGAACGACGAAAAGTGGGAACGGTTCGGGGTTGTTATATAATTAAAAAAGCGTTCTTGGATTCCAGGAAGCTGTCCAATGGGAAGATCCCACGTGGAGATGCGTGAATGGTTGGATTTCGGCGCCCAACGTAAAGTTTGCTTGACCATATTGAACCGGGTCGGACCCTCCTGGGTCAGGTACATGGATCGGTTTTTGCGGATTGTGAGTGACAGTAGGTGGGTGCCGAATGGGTCAAGGTATGGAATAATGAGAACATGTGAAAGGCACCGCCAATTGATGGGAGACACGTGGAGAAAGACAAGTGGAGGGCCACAGAAGAAGAGTAAATTCAGGAAGAGAACAACGTGAGTGATGGGTGAATTTGGATCTCGGGTTCTCTTTTCGGTGATATTCTTGCGATATTAAAAAGAAAATAAATATAACATTTTTATTTATAATAAATTCAGAATTTTTTTTATAAATAATAGAATGGACAACAAATTTTATTTTTGAGTTTGTTTTTAACTTAATAGAAAAGAAAGAGGTGACGCAAGTTTGAAACGGATAGATGTGATGATGAATAATGATGAAGAAAATGGGGAAAGATTGTGAAGCGTCGGATTGATGTTGACTAAATTGTCAAGTATGGAAGCAAAGTGGCAAAAGAAGCATGTGAGTAATCAGTTGGGTAGTTGAACAGTTAATTGTTGTTTCTTTTTAGAGTTGAGATAAAGAGAATTTTGTAGCGTACAGAGTTTGAAGGTCTCTGGGATGGTTGGATTGAGTGGTCCCACGATCTAAATAGCTGTAGCCATGAATAGAACCAAACCCATCTTAGAGGTAACTGTTCCTTGTTCATGAATCGTGCCAATCCATAATTTTTGAGGTTTTCTATTTTGATTTCCTTTTTGCAGTTTGATTGATTCATAAAATGATACATTTTTTTTAAATTTTAATATTTTTATAATATAATGTTAAGAATGTCATATTATTATATTTGATTTAATTAAAAAATTCTTAGTAATATTATAATATTATATTTTAATTAATTTATTTATTATTAAAAATATTGTTAAATTATAAAAAATATCCTTATTAAAAATTAATTAATTAATAACAAAAAGTTAATCTATTAGGAGTGATGGTCATGAGAGATAAATGGTAAGAATCAATAGCCAATAATAATGAGTGTTAATAGAAAGTGATTAAAAACACTAAATGACGATAAATAATAACTAATAATAGAGAATGGTATAATAGTAACCGTTAATCAATAATGATAAGGTCGTGAATAATAATAGTAATCAATGAGAATGAAGAGTAATTGTAGTGATATATGTTAATACAAGTATGTAATAATGAATTGATATACTAAGATATTAATAAAATAATAGATAAAATAATCTTTTAAATGATTAAAATATTCCCATATAAAATACACACCTCTTTTATAAAAATATTGAATTAAAAATATTTCAAAAAAATATGAACATTCTTAAATAAATTTTTTAATTTTAAGTTAAATATAAAATCTAATATTTTAAAAAATATAAGAAAATTTTTACGTCACATTAATAAAATGAAACATTACATATTGTATCGTGTGACGCGAAATCAGCAAGAGCCTTGAGATATAAGCGCCCAAGTGGTCTAACATAACTACTTATCAATGCAACAAAACAAGAGGAATATTCGTCCTTTTTATAACATATGTTTTTATTCTAATCTAATAAAAAATAATTATAATTTTTAATATTTTAAAAATTATAAAATTTAATTTTTTAATATATTTAAATTTTATAAAATTAATATATAAACAATAAAATTAATAAATATGTTTTTCTAAAATAAGAATAAAAATAGATATTATTATTGGAGTATATAAATATTTATCACAAAACAATATTTACAATTTTGACTTCCTATTTCAGCTCCATTTAGCGGGTCAATCAGTATTTCCCTTGAATAAACACGTACAAGGGAAATTAATGTTAAAAACTCATCCATATTTCACATGTTTTTTTGGACAGTATGTGTAACAATAAAATTAAGTTTTAATACTAAATTTCTAATATTAAGGTTTTGAAAACTGTTGATGGCAAAATCCGGTCAACAGGTAAAGTCCAATAAATCCCCAAATTGTAGATTACTAGTGTGTAAGAAAGAGATTGAAAGAAAGGAAGAACAAAAGATAGCAGAAGCTTTTTAACGTGATTCGGCTAAAGTCAGTATGACTCCTACATCCACGATGGTTGTATTTGTTATTGTATGGATCTTCTCTGTAGTATTTAACAGAATTGTAATACAAGTATTCTTTTACTATTTTGACAGAGTTTTTGCATGTATTTTTCCTCTTCTTTCATATTGATTTTCCCCCTCCTATTTATAGAGGCAGGGGGATACAAATATAATTTGATAAATTGTAAATCTATCTTTTCCGTGGCATCGGGCAATAAATACTAGGCAGCTCTCTGTCGATTTTTTGCGACTCATTTGTTGGTTAAAAATATGTATCTATGGCTGTTGATTAGACTTTGATGTTCCATACCTATGCTTGGGATAGCTTGATTAGTAATCTGAGCTCGCACTAGGCAACCTATCGGCTAGCTACTGTGATCTCGTTCCGAAACGGGCTGGGCCCTTCTTAGCTAGGCTAGTCCATTGAGCCTTTGCCGACCCATTTCATATGGTTCTAAAAATATCCATAATATTAGCCCCCCAACTCTCAATTCACTCTATGGACTACTAGTTGTTGTTTGCTGGCAAAGTCCTTATTTGCAGTCTGCAATGTTGTTGTCAAAGTCTCCACTTATAGCCTGTAGTGTTGTCATTTTAGACTTTAATCTTATCACTTTATCTGCACTAGGCCATGCATATGGTCTACTACAACAACTCCCCTATGAGAATCCTGGGAAGTTTTGTTATAGGAAGCTCCCATAGACAATTCCTCTCTGAGGATCTCAGGAAGTTTTGTTACATTTCTCTATAACCTCCTTATAGTCACGTTGAATAATGCAGCTCTTTCCCCTGTGTTCTTTGGCCTCCTTGCATGGTGAGTTAACCGTTCGATTTTCTCTGAGTACCTTGGGGGGCACTCAAGTTAGAGAAGAAGCTCTTGCTTGGGAGGAGAACAAGAAAGAGTTGGAGCAATTCGGCTTACTCGTTGATCTTTCAGCTTGTTGGAATTTAGCTCTTCCTCTTAAGATATGTTGCCTGTAGGCTTGCTTTGATTTGTACTTTGAATCTTTATGTAAATTCACCTTGTTGAAAGAGGTTTTGTAATAAATGAACTTTTCATGATTCTTGTGTACCATGTGGATGCTTTACATATCATGGAAGATAATATGTAGGTTGACATAAATTCCTACAAATCATAGTAAAACAAAATATTAAGTTGTATGACCAATTACTTATATTAATACTTCTTGGATGTCAATAAATTTAAGCATCAGAATGCCTACACTGGTAACCACGTATTCCTGTGAATCATAGTGAAACAAAATATTAAGTTGTATGACCAATCAATTATATTAATGCTTCTTAAATGCCAATAAATTTGAGCACCAGAGTGCCTTAGTTGGTAACAAGTTTAAGCACTAGAGTGCCTAAACACCTAAGTTAGCACGAGATTAAGTGCCCAGGTAGGTTGCACAGATGCACCTTACCTAGCAGGGGTGCCAAGTAGGTCTCACAGATGCACCTCAGCTAGACCGAGTGCCCAGGTAGGTCGCACAGATGCACCTCAATTAGCAAGAGATTAGGTGCCCAGGTAGGTCGTACAAATATGCCTCAGCTAGCATGAGTAAGTTGCATAAGAGCTGTGCCTTAGTACAACTTGAATGCGGTGCAGATTAGGAGCTTTAATCCGTTGCTTGCAATCTATGATCTTACAAGTCGTTTGACACATTTCTACTCATTTTGTATGTGACTCTTGGGTTCCTGGGACTAGCTTGTGTGATTGTTTCTATCTTTGGTGAATGTTTTTGCCAAGTTGGCAACAACTTACTCCTGTTATTCATTGAACTGTCAAATTATGGGTAGTCTATCGATTCCCAGATCTAATGGCGAGACAGTGCATGACATAAACTGAGAAAAATCCTTTTTCCCTTTTTCATTCATAATTTGAAATTAGAAGCTCCCAAACTCTTCTTTCTCATCTTCTCCATCAAGCCTGCATCTGTTTGTCACCATTTGCTTCCGTTAGTGTTATTTCGACTTACCAAGCTCGTGGTTCAGGTTTTGATCATTGAAAACCAACTTCACATGTGTTCCAGACCTTTTCTTTTAGTTGATACGGTAAGTTTTCTTTTTCCAGTTTATGGTTTCTAGGTGTCATTATTTTGCAGTCTGTGTGAGGTTTGCTTGCTTATAGTTGAAAAAATATAGAATATTGGTTGAACCTGCCTACCTTTACATCTTCTTTTATCGTGTTCAGTCCATTTGGTCAATTTGTTAATATGCCTTAATGTTTCTAATTGTTGTTTTGAGTCTTTCGTTACTTTTCTGGGTTTTGGTGTCTCAATGGTTGAGTCCCCCTTGTCTTCTGTGTTGGATTTCGGTGCAACAAGCACAATAAAATATTAAAATTTTCAAAAATCCACCCAGGATCCATGCACAAAACATAAATTAGTTAGTTAACATCACACCTTATGATGTTGCAATTTGATGTAGAAATCACCAACATAGATTGACGAATCTACTTCTCTGCGGTATCCACACACGAGAATGATGATCGCGATTTGTCGAGGTTGCTAAAATTAGAAATATTTAAAATCGGGTTACCTAACTACTTGTAGCATATGGCAACACCGAGTCAAATCCAAAGATCATTTGTGGATGATATCAATCAAATTAGGAGATGTAAATGGGGGGTTGGCAAAATCTAAGCTAACAGAAACTACACTAACATGCAACTATATGCATAAATGAAAATGTAAATAGATAAACTAACTAGCCAAGGGAATCAACTTGAGATTAATGCATTATTGATCACTAAATGTTCATCCAATTGTTGAAAATCATAGCAAGAAGCCTTGGAATGAATAATAAATCTATCCTAAGCAGTCAAGATTCAGCCAAGCAAACAACATATCAAAAGCTCAATGCATTGGCTAGTTTTCCTATCCTTTTCCTAATATTGATCATTAAGCAAAAATCATATAGTCAACCAAACCAATTGAAGCCAATCAATTCAAAAAACTTAGTAAAAATAAAGAGGAAATAGGAAAGAAATAGCCAGCAATAGAATGTAGAATGAAAGAACAAAACCTCAACATTAATCTTCAAGTGTTGTAGCCCCTTGGACTGGTTAAAACTTCAGCCTTCCATAGAGGTAGAAAACACAAGGAAAAAGAAAGAAAAACATCCTACACTAAGCTACACTACTCTATGTTACAATGACGTGGTCTGGCCCTTTCTTCTTGTACAAATATTGCCCAAGAAAGAGAAACAATCTACTGGTTAGTGGGAGCAGGTAGGAAGTTAATGCTGACTAGTTTCTTGCTGTCATTTTTGCTCTTCTGTGCTGTCTATTTTATAGGCTGCTTTCTTTTTCTTTTCTGTTGACTTATGGGTCTCCAGCATGGCTGAATGTGAGTTAGATTAAAGAATGATGCATTGGGCTCAAGATCCATGCCAATTAGGGCCTTAAAAGCTTAATTCTATAGAGCCCATTTTCTCAGCATGAGCACACACCATTTTACCTTTGCCTTTGTCCTTCTGGACAACCCCTTTTATTTTGGTGGATAAGGCCTTTTTGCCCTTTTTCTTGGGTTTCTTCTTAGAACCCTCACCCACCAAAACTTGCCCTTTGCCCTTCTTTATATTGGGCTCAGTAGCTGACAACGTATTTGCCAACTCGGGCAATGTCAGAGACAATTTATTCATATTGAAATTCAATACCAATTGAGAATAGCTGTCAGGCAAAGATTGCAGAATGAGATCCACAGAAAGCTCAGGTTCAACTCAAATCCCAAAATCACCAATTTTTCAATCAGCCCAATCATATATAGGACATGAGAATGAACCAAGGGTCCTTCGCTCATTTTGCACTGGAACAATTCCTTCGAGGTCAGATACCTCTTAGTGCATGAATAAGCTCCAAAGATATCCTATAAATACGTAAGCATCTATTTGGAATTCATGGTCTTATGCTGCTTCTGTAGCTCATTCGACATCGATGCCAGCACCAATACTTGTGCCTACATCGCGTCGTCTTGATGCTTCTTGTAAGCATCATGCTGTGATTGTGGGGCATTAACTTGTGGAGGAGGTGGTAAATCCTTCTCAAGGACATACTCTATCCTCTCGGACCTTAAAACCAATTTTAAGTTCCTAAGCTAATCAGGGTAATTGGGACCCACTCGCCTGTTAATGTCCGAGATACTATGCAAATTGAATTGAGTCATACTCAGGGTGGGATGCATATGATGCAAATGATCTACAACAAAGTAACGACAGTGGTAGTAAGATTTGATATATAAAAAACCAATTTAAAAGGATGATACAAGTGTGTCTTGCTATTTTTATTAAATCGATTTTCCCACTATTTTATCAAATCGGCAGCCTTCATCGCCAATTCAGGATAGCATATATCTGTAGTGGGCCGGGATCCATGGATGCATTATTTGGCTTTGTATAGACACAACAAACTAAATAACGAAACCGATATATTGATAACGTTCAACATTTACCAACCTTTTGTAAACACAACAAATCAATAAATGTAATGTTCATCAATGTTTACATCTCATATGTTTCCCGGATCATCGAGTGACTACAGTTTTAGTCCTATCACGTCATATGTGATCTACTCGACACGGCCTCTGAGTTTTGACGATTAAGTCTTGCGCATATGGATTGTCAAAAACTCAGCTAAATTAGACCCATTAAAAATAATGAGATCTCTCGCATAAAATTAGTGCCTTGTATGGACATAATAAACACTGACACCATTTGAGAAACATACGTCATTTAAAATGGAAGGCCTTGGATTTAGTAAAATACTGAGGGATTTTGATCACGTATTACATTCCATCCTTTAATTAGTCAATTTACGCGCTTTGCATGACCTAGCGTACTATTTCTAAAATGATTTGTATGATGATTATACATATATATCTTATATATAAAGCGCATAAATCATGTGAAATAGATGTGGGCATAAAAGTAAATAATGTTTAAGTTTTTAAGCTTCAAAGAAACTTAAACTGTATCAAAAATACATTGGGAATTTTACATCATATATAAACTACACAAGCAACTTCATAAGTCTCCTTGTGCTCCCACTGGCTCTTGGACCTTCTTGAATCTCCATATTCACTTGGCTCTTCATATTATATCAAGAATAGAAAATAATTTCCTATTCTGCAAATTATTATACATTATAATAATCAAATAGAGCACGTAGGCTCAATTAGTAATACAACCCAAATAAAGATTATAATAATTCCTTTAAAGGTAAGTTACCCACATCACATAATAACAATTAGTTATGCAATATGCATCACATAATAACATTTATTATGCAATATGAAATTAATTTAAAATTAATTTAGCATCAATTGTTGTTGCTTTAAATAATTTAAATTAATTGTTGAACTTTTGGCTCAAATTTAATC
>JANHAO010009699.1:0-18189 GCA_026873985.1 Saraca asoca
CCTAAAGGAAGAAAAGAAAGAAAAGAGAAGAAAGAAGAGAGAACTACCCTAAACCTCAAAGAGGGATTCTAAACATAGCATAGCAAAGCCTATAATGAATTAGAATGAATCTAAGGAGTCCTATTTACAGGCTTTTTTTGCGTTCACCACAGCTGGGCTTCATAACATGGGCTAGGTGTGCTTGAGGAGATTTGGATTTATCAGTTTGGCCACGTTAACACGATCGTGTTCCATGCTTTATCTTCATGAAATCTTCTTTAGCTCTCAGGCATCACCGAGCATGGCTAGGCCGTGTTTTAGAGCATGACCGTGCTCTATGCTAGATCTTCAATTTCTTCATGATTTACTCCCAAACTCCTTACAACACCTAACACGGCTTGGGTGTGTTCCATGGCATGGCCGTGCTAGGTATTTTCTTCATGTTTTCCTTTGTCTTTTACTTGTTTCTTTCATGCATTCTTCTTGTATTCTTTTTTTGATCAAATGTATCTTCATTCTTCAAGTTTCTTCCTTCTTTTTAGCCCTTTTTATCATCCTACATGAAAAATACAAACTAAGAGCAGTTTCTCAAACAAAATATGAAATCAAAGTAAAAATATTAAGAAAACATGAAATACTATCAATAAATTAGACAAAAATTATCTTATTTTTATGCACTTTTTTCCCATTTATCAGTTACAAGCAAGTTCCTAGAGTTCTTGGGGAAGAATACGCCATGAAAACCACGTGCAGCGTACCATTTATGGCTCGCAGTCTCATGCAGCGAACCATACATGCCTCAAAACATGAAGATGTAGGCCAAAGCCTCAAAAGTATAAGGGCATCATCCAATGCACTTATCTAGCTACTCTGTGAAGAAAGTAAGAGGATTTCCCATGCCTTATATAGACGAGCCCAACTTCACCAAAGAATCCGGAGGATATTTAACTACACCAAACCAAACGGTCCACAACAAAGCAAGACTATCACACCAACAGCTGGAGAGCATCCACGATGGGAGACATAGCTTGGTACAGATGAAGTGAGAGATTGAGACCTAAAATGACAATACGGTAGGTTATAAATAGAAACTTTTGACTAAATAGTGAATTATAGATTAAAGACTTAACAATGCTATAGACTGTGGGCATAGACTTTATTAGCAAAATATAACTCCCAGTCTGCAAGGCGCACTGAGAGTTGGGGGGGCTTGATGTTATGGTATTTTTTGGATTGTGCAAAATGGGCCGACCAATGCCCAATAAGAAGCCAAGTCCAACTACAAGGAGACCTAAATCGCTTGACGGACAAAGTCGCTTAGTAAGGTGTCAGCTCGTTGGGCGAGAACTTAAGGCGCAGGCCAATGACAAAGCGAGAATCCAACTCATTAGGGAGAGCACTAGCTTACTGAACGAGACGTAGCGTCCAAGACACCTCTCAACAGACTCGTTCTAGACGAATCCAGCGACAAGACCAATCTGTGACGAACAGGTCGCCCAAGGCATTCCCAGGTTGCTAAGGTAACAAGCTGAGCACAAGTATGGAAGTCTAGTCATCGGCTGAAGGCACATATTCCTAACTAACAACTTAGCCTTCAGAACTGACACATTAGCCCCCAACAGTCTGACAATGATTTACCTAACATTTATTATTAGACACTAAGCATTTATTGTCTAATGCAGCTAAAATAATCATTTTGTTACTTGTCAAATTAACTTTGTAACACTCTCTTCTCTTATAAATAGGGGAACCTCTGTAAAATATAGAAAGAAAAATAAACTGCATGCAGACACTCTATCGGAATAGTAACTTAGCATTGTATCTGCGTTGAGTCTTATAGACAAAACCATTAGACAGATTTAATACAACTCACCGTGGATGTAGGGACCAATTGGCTTTAACCCAACCACGATAAAAGTTTCTAGTGTTTGTTGTTCTTTTTCTTCTTCTCCTTCTTTCTTTCCCATTAGTGCACACTCTTAATTTGTAGTTTGAGGTAACATTGGACTTACACCTGATCAGATTTTACCATTAACAAGGAGGAAACTGAAGAAGTAATAGCAAGAATAATTATGAATTTATTCCTAGAAAATTAACTTATGGTAAAATCTAAGAAATAGATTTAGCTTTGATAGAGATATAAGAAAAGGGTTTTCCAAATTATTATTACTAAATATCATCTATACATATATGTGTATTTTTATTAGGGTTATTAGGGGTTTTAGCCCTTATAATTTCATAATTTTATTTTATATAATTGCATTCTAAAGTTTAAAATTATTTGTAATTAAGTTTTTATAACCAACTAATTTTAAATCCAATTAATGGAATTCAACATGTCTACTAAATTTACATATTAATATTTTATTTTAATTGATTTGCTATGTTTACCTCATCAAAATTCATTTACTAACATTTACTTATCATATTAAAAAATTATCTTTATTAGTTTCTTTAGAAAAAATAAAAAATAAATCTACATATTAATAAGAATTTAAAAAATTAAATTTTTTTCCTTTAGGAATCATTGATAGAGAATGACAAAAATAATTGAACTTTAATTGGATTCTAAATTAGTTTTTATTATTTGGATTTATTATAAGTTGATAATTAGAATTTAATTAAAAATTATTTTAAATTTTATGATATAATTACATAAAATAAAATTATAAATTCAGTGAAACCTTTATAAACCATTTTTATTATCTTGTACATGTCCTACAATACAAAAAGATAAAACCCACAAGAAATGGATAAAGATACCAATTGAATCAACAAAGTTATAGTTTGATAGTTGCAGGTCTTGTTTTATATATGTTCATCATATTATGTGACCTTAACATTTTTCTTATATTAATAATACAATTGTTTCATCCTAAATTAATTAGTCTCCATATTTGAAGCTTAACAGGATATATATAAAATAAATTTGTATATTCAATTATTCCTCCAAAGCTGCCCCACTGGTATAAATTAGCTTAGCGTCTTGGAATATACATCTCTATGGCATTTTTAAACTTTTCATATATGGAGATTGATTGACGCAATTGCTCATCCTTGAGGTCTATTTTTGGAATCAACCAATTAGTCATTTTTAGATCCTTTTCTTTGTGCAATTGGATATCCCCAGTCCCCACCACTCCATACATATTTGCAATTTGCAAGCAAGCCTTCTTGCCGTCTTTGGACCAAATTGCTCGGAAACTATGAAAGGGAAAGTTAAATGCCTGGCTAGCCTGCCTAGAATCTGATTAATTAATTAATTATTTTAAAAATATTATTTTTTTTGTTTCAAGAAAATTGACAATCTATCTAGATGTATCTGGATGTTACTATCATCAACATAACAAATAGCATGTCTGAATGTCGTAAAGAATCTAATTTTGTCATCTTCTTAGCAACTTGATTCTCTCATAATTCAGCTCATTTTGCAGCTTATCACCAACTAGATTCTATATTTCTCAAGACAATTTGAAAGAATTCACTCCAACCCCTTTAATTTACTCTCAAAATATTTAAGTATGTCAGAATGATTTGCATAAACGAATCTCAACACCATCTAATTATAAAATAAAAAGAAAAAATGCTGGCTTAAGCTAAATATTTTGATTTCATCTTTCAAATTATTTAAGTGTGTGTGTTAGAATGGCTTGCATAAATTAATTCCAACACCATCTAATTATAAAATACAAAAAAATGTTCCATTAAGCTAAATATTTGATTGATGATCCACAATTGGTCTTAAGATGCAAGGTGATCCACCAGTTTAATGGGTAAATAATTCACTAATTCTTTTGATTCTTGACCAGTTGACCCCAAAGATTAATATATGTTACTACTATATATAATCCATTGATTTGACTGATTAATTAAGAGCATCCAATTAATTTCATGAGTGGATGAGGGGGCCCTCTAGGTTTACATAGTTGAAGAGTGATTTATGTATGTGGATTTCCAAAATGTTCCAAGATGTATCCAGACCATTAGTTTAAAGTCTTGATGCTTTACTAATTTTCTAATATACATTATAGCTTTTATTAATTGATTTCCTTGGACAAGTTTAGTGGCAAAATAAATGAGAAATTGACTCAAGCTTTATAAAATGGACTAAGAGACTCGCAACAAAAAAATGTTATACCTCTAACATTTCTCTCAATCAAGAACTTTGTAGAGTCATCCTATATCAAAATCTAAATTAACCAAGGTTTTAGTTTTTGTAAATAGCTCAATAATTCAAAAGGCCCTTTACATATATAATTGATTTAATGATATCACATCAGATTTTTCTTTTTCTTTTTTTTGGTAAAAAACTGAAAACAACTTTTGGAATTGTCTTTTTTTTTTTTTTTTAACGTTTAAGATTCAATTTTACAGAAGTTTAACATTATGAGAGAGACATTAGTATCCAGGATATAACAAAGTTTTAAGTATCATGCAATCTTTTTGTAGTGTCAAGCCCAATAATGATTCTATGCCATTGATTATGGGCGACATCATGCAAAAGTGAGAAGCTTTTGAATGTCCAATTGCAGAGCCTATGAGATAGGCCACTAAAATTGTTGAGAAATAACCATTCTTAAAGCTATGCATGAACTTAATGTATGTTGAAGACTACTTCATAAAATAATGATTGGATGGTAGAAAGCTATATAAATAAGTTGAAATTGGTATCATGCTGGTCAATGTATGACTTAAGGATGACCCTATAAAAGAAGCTTAATTTATTCGAAAATGAGCACTAAGGGAACACAACCAAAGCAAGCAGGAATAGGAGAAATAGAGTTTTTTTTTTTTCTTTTTTCCTATAAGCTATGAATTGTGTGTACGATGGAGTGCAAGAAAATTATAATACTCTAAATTAAGAATATTGAAATGATAAAATTATGAGGATTAAATTATAAATTTTAAAAAAATATATATTAAATATAATAAAATATAATAAAATCTCTTGTATTAATTTATCACATAATAAATATTTTTTAGAATTTCTCCAATGATTTTTCCCTCTAAAACTAAAACTAAAGAGGATTTTTTATATTAAAAATTCTTAATATCCATTAATCTTCTATTTTTATTTTTTTCACTTGGGATGTTTACTCTGGTCCCAATAAGTAGGAGAAATGTATATCATTGTAGACAAGGTGAGAGAATAACCATTTTAGCATTTGATTTGAGGTTACAAGCTGCATGAGTGGGGTGGGAGTTTTATTGGGCTGAGTCAATGCAGCTTTAAGTTTAAACCTTTCTGATGTCTGGCTTTAATGCTTTGCATTTTTAATCTTATCTTTTATGTCTGTATGCACTGTTTCCTTTTCCTATGATAAAACTTGCACTTCTTCTATGAGCTGCAGGACTGTACATGTCATCTACTCGTTAATGTGAATCTTGCATCACTTTTCGTCTCGGTACATTCCATATATTCCATATCAGATACCAGTCGAGCAACTAATTAGGAAATAGGAACCATGATTGAGCTAGGGCCGATATATATATATATATATATATATATATATTCCTTTGAGCAGTACTGCTATTCTGACGTTGAAGCACATGTTGTATGTTTGGTTGAGTGCACAAATATGAGAGAGTAGGTAGACTTTCTCATATTCTTCCATACACTTATACCCAAAAAGAAAAAAAAACATGACCATATACAATTTATAATGATTTTATAAATTGCATTTTAATTTTGAAAATGATTGTATTGCAAATTTTGCTTATAAAGTTATAAAAACTTATTATTATTATTATTATTTTAAATTTATTTTAGATGATCTTACAAGTTACAACTTCTAAAAATTTATATAAAAAATTCAAGCTGCGAAGTAAAACTCAACCCAAAGATCATTACAAGTTACCATATACAATTTACAAGTTACATTCGGAACGACAATAATATAGTAGTTTATGCTTCCATGGGCATCTACGATCTAGAGGCCCTAAATAATAAAATATTAGAACATATCTTCTATTATACAGTTGCGAATTCTTGTATTATCTCATATATTATTGGCGTAACCAAAAGCACAATTTCAGGCAGAAAGTGAAGAGAATCACAAGCACTTATGTATGGATTTGGTAATGCTTTTTCTCTTCAAAGTTTATCCTTTTGATTTCTTGGAAGGTATTTCGGTGAGAAAATAATTCGGCTGGTTGAAATTATAGTTATAATTATTTAAAAATATAAAAAAATATTTTATTTATTTAATATTATATATAAGAAAAATAATAAAAAATAATATTTTTTTAGAGTATATTATTTTTCTCTAATATCATGATATCATACATTCTTTTATCAATCATAATGTAGATAATATAAAAATCTTTTACTTTAATGTACGCAAATAACATTTAGAGTCTATTTGTTTTGATAGGAAATGAATTTATGAAAAGCATTTTTCTAAAAAAATATATTTTTAAAAAATAAATTGATTTTTTTGTTGTTTAATCAATAGACAAGAATATGCTTCCTTTTATTTGATATATAAAGATAAACTATTTTTTTATTGAAAAGTATCATCTATATGTAAATTTTACATTTAAAGTCAAACAACAACACATTTGTTTTGCTATTTAAATTATTTCATGAAAGGAATAAAAATAAAAAATTTGATATCTTTTTTTATTGAAACAACATCCAAAGAATATCAAATCTTTAACTTTTCATCTTTATCATGATTTCTCTGTAAAATTAATACATATTCTACTGGTTTAATTAAAATTATTAAATAAATTTATTAATTCTCTTAATTATTTATATATTTTTAATATAATTATTTAATATTAATAATGTTAGAAATGAAAAGAAAGAGAAGCCGAGAGGTTAAAAAAAATAAAATGGGATAGAAAAGTGAGGGAAAAATAGAAGGACGCACATGAGAGAAAGAGAAAAAAAAAAAAGATGAGAGAGGAGGGAGAAAAGGAAAGAGCAATAGAGAGTGAGAGGAAAGAGAGGGATAAAAAAGGAAAGAAAGGTAATAAAAATAAAATCGTAATTGTACAATATAAAAAGATTTTAAAAAAAAAAAGAGATGTTTTCAACCGTCACAAGGGAGGCTTTGGTCATTTTCTTTCTTGGCATGCTTCAACTTGGTTATTTTGGAGGCTAGATGTGACAAAAGCATAGTAAACGAGCAAGAGATAAGCTTGCAATAAAGCAGCTCCTAGATATTTAAATTTCTTGTGGCAGTGATGCCTTCTCCTGAAATCGACGTTCCATCAAACAAAAGTTTAACGAATGCGTATGTAGCCACTCCAAGACAGGGGATTGCCATGCGTGCGGATCACATCAAATAAGGAAAAAGCAGTTTAGGCAATCTGCTTGACCATTTCCATGCATTGACTTTGAAATTCAAACCTTACAGTGACATTAATCTTGTTGTAACCTTACAAGTCACATGTTTTGGCTCTATAAAAATATTTGAAGCTAAAGCAAGCAATACCGTCCATTACTTGCACAATTCTTTTTCGTCATAAGCAAGCCAAGGGAACTAGAGGAGAAGTCTAATCGGCAAAATAAATAATGTAGTCAATGATATATGTTGACTGTTTGGTAGGATTTGATGATGTCAAGAGTTCGATCATTGTTAACCCCTTTTCCCCGATTCCCTTACACTGTGCACTCCTTTGTAACCAATGAATATTCACCCCAATATATGAGACAAGTACTCTACTAATCAATTTAAGATCACAGTTGAATCCCGAGACTTTTAGTTAGGGATTTATCAAATATAATGTTTTGTAATTTTTTTTTTATCATACTCAAATCTTAACATGTATTATTGCATAATTTGTCAAAATGGATTGAAGCTATTTTGACTTAAATTATGTCAGTTGTATGTATAAAAACAAAAGAGTAATGCACATATGAAGTGCAACTTGAGATTTACCCGTCACTTCCATTTCCTGAGAAGAGCATGGGGACACAGATCTAAGGTTATGGGTAAAACACCTTTCAGTATGATGTCATATTGATCAAAGAAGCAACCTTTATGAAAAACTAAATAATAACATACGATCAGGAAAATCAAACGTTAAAAATATTGGGAGCAGAAAGGATATCAAACAGCATAAATGACAGATGGGCTAAGGTATGGGGGATGGTTGAGTTACAACTTACATGCACCATGGTTTCACAAAACATGATAAAGTGCAAGCAATGTGCCATATTTTGACACACAACAGCTTTATTCATCTATACAATGTTGTGTTGTGGTCATTTTACAAGCAAATCAGACAATAGTTTTCAGGTTAGGAACCTTTCGAACAAGTTGCCAAAGAAGAAGCTTGTTTTAGCCCATCCTCTGGCCTCTGCAGGTTCCTTGGCATTTCCTGGTACCTTCTTCACACTAACTGATATTGTCTGTCCGATTTCTTTGCGAAGGGCTTCAACAGTCTTCACGTCCACTGGATTTCCAGAAGCATCTCTCACGTAGAAGACATTCAGTGCTTGCTCTCCAATGGTGGACACACCTGCCCTACACACTGTTAAGCCATTCTCTCTTAGAATCCTTGTTACTTCAGATAGCAAGCCCACTCTATCCTTTGCACACAGCTCAAGGCTTACACCCTGTGTCCACAAATTCAAAAAAGTAATGAATTAGTGGTAAGATATTTTCTTTTTAACTTACTAAAAATAGCATATTATTAAAACAGAAAGGACTAATGTTCTTCAATGTCATTTCATGAACACAATGATGTAAATAATAAACAGACGCTTCCTCATCTGCATGTTTCTACTTTCAGCAATGCTACTCGCACTATCACTAATCATAACTCCAACGATAACTGCACACATTGTACTATCTGAGTCAAACTGACCCCACTTCCTTTAAAACATAAAGAGCCAATTTGAACTCAAATTGTCCTATGAGTGCAGTTTTACGAGGAGTTGCATGAATGGTGATAGTTGAAGTAGCATTTTCCTTCTACCTTTTAAGGTTATAGGGATATTGATGATATTACATGGAGTATATAGATTCTTAAGCTCTATTTGTAGGCAAAAGATCATCACTGTCACTGGTTAGAGGATAGAATGGTCAGATACAATCTGAGTGGAACTTAGCCCCATGTATCTGCCGTACCATTGCAACAATACAAGAAGATAGCTGCAGATGCAAAATGCATTAGTTCGGTCAAATTCAGAAAACTTTCTGCTATAGAATCAGACACAGGATAAGAAGAGAGGAAAAGAGGGAAAAAGGAAAGATCTGAAGATTCTGAATAGTCAGGAGAAAGTCTATGAAGAAGGGTAACTTTCAAGGGAGAGAAAATAAAACTAGCTAATTTTGTTAAAAAGAATAAAGTATTCGTGAAAGTAACCAGGTTCCTAGAGCATGAAGACTTACTCAGAGCCGAGAATCAGAAGTTCTTTGCCGCCTTCGTTATTGAATGAGTTTAAGAAGCATATAAAATCAATTTAAAACCACACATTACCTCGCTTACTCTTCTTTGAATAGCAGCTTCAATGCATTTGATGACTCTTTCTTTCTCTCCTTCAGTATCAAGCGTGCATCCGTCCATGTGGCGAATGAAGTACTCCTAAAAGTGCCATACTCAATTCAGTTAAATAGAACTAATCCAATGTATTTGATTAGGCCTGTTGAAGACACAAATCCTATACAAAAGGTGTCAAATTTCTTCTATTTTAATAATCTAACTTTATAAAATGTGATATGTGTGTTTGTCACACCATATTTAACCTTATAAAGTGGGCATCGATAAGTTGGATCAATTAGAGTCAAATTTTATTTTATGTGTAGTGAGTGATACTTTGTGAAAGAAAACAAGTAAAAAATAACTTTTCTCCATGAAATAATATAGGATACCTGGGATGCATAAGGGCCATCTGATGAGATTGTGGCATGAAAAACAACATACTGCATGTCAGTGAGAGTGCAAACAATGTCAAACATCAGTTTGGCCCGGTCTTTGCATCGCACACTAACCACTGAGTACCCTTTTTCCTCACAACGCTCTATTGTGATTTTTGGCCTGAACGAAGCACGATGGTCAACATCCGTTGCTACTCCAGCACATTCATAATCCCGGTCAGCAAACAACATTTGGTGAAGCCGCCGATCCATGTGGGTGAAACCCATTGAGAAACTGGTGCGAGCCACTTTCTCATCATCCTCACATCCACGCAGAATATGGTTGAGTTGCTCCTCCATTAGAGATAATCTGTTTGAGTCATGCACATTTTGGCTTGTAGCATTATCTTTTTCATTGACATAAAGAACACAAGCAATTCGCCTATTATGAGTCCAAACTTCTGCAGCAATCACATTAAAGTGAAGGCTAGCAAGGACAGCTGAGATCTCGGACAACAGACCAGGGCGGTCTCGGCCAATGAGCTCAATGGCTGTGTGGTTGCCAACAGAGTGGACCCCAACCCGTTTGGCCGGCCAACTCTTCACCCCTTCAGTGCTCTGGCCCTTGGGTCCTAGAGCCTATTGTAAGAAATACTGTTAAGAAGTAGCTCTTAGTATTTGATATGCACAGTATACTTGCAGCTAGTTCAATGGATGCCCTTCTGTCTAAATTCTAATAACAAGGAGGAATTTTTTCATATGTATTTGTTCCCCGTCAAATTTTCATATGATCTCTATAATCCTCAAGTTGATTCTATATAAGTAAGGAAATGTAGGGTTCCCACTGGTAGGGTAATCCAGTGACTGGCTTCATCAACAGTCATGTATGCATCATTGTTTAAGCAGAGTCTAAATGTTGGCTAAATTTCTCATGTCAAGATAGAATAGAGATTATGCATATTTTTTGAATAACCCTTCTTTGAAGAATGTTGTCTTAGGAAGAATAGCTGTACTGTTTTAGTGATTTGAATCAATAATTAATTAGAAGAATTAGATGGAGATTAGGTTGCTGTGTTTTCTTATTCTTCTTTTTAAGAAAATGCCAAATAAACATAGAGAGAAATACAAAGGCCTACCTTCTCAATGAATTCAATGGTTTTGCTGTCTGTTATCTTCTTTCCTTGCTGATCCGTGACATGAAATACTGTTTATTTAATAAGTTGAACATGTTAGCTACATAATTCAGGTGGAGAGTGCTCAAACACGTGTGAGCATGTGCATGTCTAGATAAGTCGCACACACGCACTCATAAACTTAAGAGAAAAAACACAATAATGAAGAATATACTTGATAATTACCACAATTACTAATAGCTACCATGATTATGGAACAGGACAAATCATGTAGTTGATGTATCACTAAAGAAAATTTCAATTGAATCAGAAGCATACCATCCATAAACCATCCGCCATCAGAAGATATATAAGCTTTGGTGATTATGAAGTCAAGGTCTGTTAGAATTTGTACAACTTCCAGCAGAATTCCAGGTTTGTTAACACTATCAACCTGCATTTTTGTTGTAAAATAAATAATTTACTAATGGAGGAGAATCAACAGAAAAGAAGATATATTGCATTCACTAATCTCCATATGACTCATTCGCTCAAGTATTATGAAAAGGATTATTCCATATGATGCAGTAAGGTTGCCTTAAAGGTCCAAGATTTCTATTGTTCATATAAGCTTTTAATTCAAACTTGCCCCTACTTCTTATATGAACTTTGATAGTGGAAAAAGAAGAACATATTGCTTAAGAATAGTGTTTGGAGAGGCAGATTAATAATTTGCAATCCAGAAAGGGATGTAATAGGCAAAATAAGCCAGATCCTATGCCAGAAGCTTTTGATTTTAGCCCTCAGACTTCATTGAAGTCCAAAATAAAATATATCATTTTTTGTCCTATAAGATTAAAGTTGGACTCAGAATAAGTTGAAAAAAGAAAAATTATTGGGTTAAAACTCAGTATAAGTTGAAAAAAGAAAAAATATTGGGTTAAATTAACTTTAGAGATCACAAAAGTCAGGTTTCCTGACAAGCTCAGATGGCCATGAAAACATCATTATCATTTTGAGAACTATACCTTGATCAGAGTACAATCATGGCAACTAGCATTGTCCACAGAGACCCTGCGAAGTGCAAACACAGTTTACCATCAACAAGTTACTTCTGTTTTTCGGCCATTCCCATTATAAACCTCAATTCCACAAGCTGGCTCCACTAGGGATTGAACATCCCCTCTGACAAGGGCTACTTCTTATCAACATGTTGCTTCAATACTTTCTTAATTCTTATTTTTTTTTTTCCTCTTCCTTTTAAGTCTGAATTTAAGCTTCAAAAAATGATTAAATATCTTTATACAGACACAAAAGGTTGAGAGTTTCTTCAGAGAACATTTAAGTGATCCTTTTCTTCAATATATTTTTTTTTCCGTATGAAAGCTATTTAATTTGTAGTTCACTGAGAGTAAAGACATATTTTAGTTGAAGGGAAGATAGAAGTGAACCTGGGAGGGTTGATTCTGTTGTCGAAGTTTTCATACTCAGGATCAAAATATGGCCAACAAACTGTAGCCATTTAAAATCCAACCTTCCCAGTCAACCAGATGCCTTGCTTCTCCTGCATCCAAGTGCAAAAATCTTGCCTAGTTAGAAGAAAAAACAGAAGCATTACTTTCTGATGATAATAAGTAAAATTTATATACTTCACCACATTCCAGCAATCCTAAAGTATCAATACACCCAAGGAAAATAAGCAAGCACCAAAAACTAAAGCAACGCAATCTTGATGCAAAAGTTGTTACTATTTTCTCCCCTTTTGGTCAAATATCTCGATCAAATTTAATGGACAAAATTGCTGCACAGAGCATATTCTCATCAAAAGCAGACAACATTTGAGGATAATTTAGTGAAATGTACATTTGCACAGATCCCATCATCAGAAAGAAGGATGATGCTCATGTCAGTCAGACAGAACATAAGTCCATATTTGTCGTTTTTATGTCGCTGTGGATGTCAGTTTAGGCAGCACACTCCTAACTAGTGTTATGTTCTTCCACTCTTGACCTCTGAACATGATTTTAAGAATATTTAAGGTACCAGTAAAATAGCAAATAGGGAGAGAGAAGAAGAAGAAGAAGAATAAAGCCTGGCTGGAGAATCACGGAAACGTTGCGAATCATTACGTGAGTGAGAGGAGACATTTTCGGTGAAAAAACCAGAATGGTACAGAAAACGCAAATGACTATATCATAGCCGTAATTTATATAAATAGAAAAGTTCTACTTTTCCTTCTTTTGTTTGTTTTCTAGCTCAACCGAAACACAAAAGCTTCTCTCTTTCCCATTCCTTTGTCCTCAGAAAACGATGCTTCATCTATCTGCCGTTCTGCTGATTTCGCACAGTCCTATTCTTATGATTTGATCCCACGTAATTAATTTCACATCTCAGTAATATATGAATGAAAATTGTGAAGTGAGACTTGCAACAGAAGGAATTCGACATGGGAAAAAGCTTTTAACAAAGTATGTGTTCTCGTGCGGAAAAGGAGGAGACTGAAACTGTGCTACGCACTCGAAGTCGTATTAAAAAAGCAGGAAAAACTTGGTGAATAATGTAATAGAATATCAGAAAACCGACCATAAACGACCTGACTGTGACATAAAGATGTGATGCCCATCAAAATTTTATTTTCCCTTTCCTTGTGTGGATTTATGACCACAAAAGATAGTAACATTTCCATCATGACAATTATGTATGGTTTTTCTGGAGATAAACTACGCTCAACACCATCCACCCTCATTATCCAATTCAACTAACGCCATTTGTGGTCCAACGAAAGGGGCATTTACAAAATAAAAGCTCCTCTTTTTTTTTTTTAGTTCAAATCACTTGAAGATTTTTTTTTTGTTTTTCCATTCAGTAAGTTGAAAATATAAATTTTTTTTGTTGCCATTTTTTTTGCTATATTGTTCATGTAAAAATAATAACTAGAAGATTAAAACAATTTAATCTACATTTTTCAAATTTGAAATAAATATTTAAAAATGATAATGGTAATCATGTTTGGTGCTGATGAGTTATAATAGCCTAACAATGTATATCGGTGAGATAGCAAGAGATTGATAATCAGGCATGCACATGACAGTGTAGTGCTAGCTACTTTTACAAACTTTTATTCGGGATTTTATTTTATTTTTTCAAAATAAAACAAAAGAACTATTCAACATGTGGATTAATTACAAAAAGCCGAGATGAGTCAATAAAAATATAAAAAAAATGAAACTTTTAGAAGAAAATTTTTGTAATTTTTTTACTAATGCTATGTACACACATTTTCTAGGCTCACCTATCATAAGACTATTTTTATTAATTAAATTATTTGTTAAAATTAAATTCAGGAATAAAATCATACCGATCGAATGAGAGACTTCTGTTGAAAATAATATTATTTTAATTTTTATGTAGACATCATATCAGCAAATTAACAAATTTTAGATGAATTATAGACTTATAGTTTTGAACAAATTTGATATGAAAACAATTTTGATTTATTGCTCAAAAGTTAATTGTGTAAAAAAAACGTGGTAACTTTAAAAAATTAAACAGGTGCTAAAAGAATTTTTTTAATAAAATAGGCCTAAAAAATTGAAAATAAAAAATCAGTCAAAATAAACAAAAATATATCTTTCTGGTGAGCAAATAAACAGTAGTAAGTAGTAACTTACATTGGGTCCACGAGCTTTCACGTAGACTGGCTCTCAAGAACCCAAAGACAGGTGAAGAAACGTGCAGGCGATTGGATTCAAGCAAGAGAAGCAAAGCTTCCGACTTACTACAACCAACTTACTCTCCAGATTTAAATTACTGCTCTCTATCATTACTGAGAAGTATCAGTTTTTGTTGAAATCTTTAAACTTATACATATTAGAGGGAAAAAGTAATTTTTCTCTTGTCTTGTTCAGATATGAAGCAAATTACAATTTTCTCGATGAATTTCCTTGAGGAGAAAATGTACAGATTCAGAACACTCACATATGAAGAGAAAGATGAAGATAAACACAGCAACAATCAGAAAAGAGAGCAGAGAAGAAGATCAAGAGAACATACCTTATTTGAAAAGTTGCTCCAATTACGCGAATCAGAGTGAAAAACTCGCAAGTTCTTACATCCTCAAAACACTAGGCTGGGCGTAAAGAGTTGCAGAAGAAAACGGGAGCAACGAATTTAGAAGAAGGAAGCTTTGTTTCTCTGCTTTCGACGTTGGAATACCATTCTCTCTGACTCTCTCTCTTAAGTGGGTAAATAAATTAAGCAATGTAATGGAACAAATGAAGGCAACACCCGCGTGGGTCTTTTTAGATGTTAATTTAATTTAAATTGATCACTCACTACAATAATTCTAAAAATAACGTGGCCACCAAACACTTCACCCATTGGCTCCTCACTTACAAGTTTGTCTCACTCTCAACCATTCGCGCGTGACACCGTGAATCCTCTACTGTTGCCACGTAGATTGACTCATCAGATACCGGCTTAGCTGTTCACTACTTTGTGTGAAGTGGAGTGCACTTGCCAGCGCGCGAGTATCTTTGTTGTGAAAAATGGTGTGGGGTATAGCAGATCTGGTCCCACTCCGTGGCTTTCAACGGGTGGACATACGGAGAGGAAATGGTGGACTATTGTCTCAAAGTGAAATGACAATGATAACCCTGCAACTCTAATGATATCACATGGTGTCTACCACATGACACGTGCTTACACTCGCAGAGTGGAAAAAAACTCAAGAAAAAAATTACGAAAAAAAAAATTGGATGAAAAATGAAAAAGATCTTTATTTGATAAAGGAAGGGAAAGAAGAGAAAAGGAAAATAAATGGAAAAGGAGTTGTGGGCCTCACATAAAAACTTTTCAACCCACGTGGGAGAAAAATAAGTAGAAAATGCTCTGTTTTGTTATTGTTCTTTACGATCTGCTTCTTTACTTGTCAATTTATTTCTTTGCTTGCTACTTCTTCATTCTGGTTTTGTATTTACTGTTTTCTTAATTTATTTCTCTGCTTGCTACTTCCTCTTACTGGTTCTGTATATGCAATCATAGATTTATTGTAATATTTACATATTTAAATCATACAGAATGTAATCATTTCATTTGACTTATATGTCTTTTATAAGATTAATCTATACATCGACCAAGGGAGAAAGAGCATGAGCATAACCAGAAAAGAGGAGAAGAAAAGAAAGAGAAAGGAGCAGCAGTGGTTTGTAGATGAGGTTTGGGAGTAGGGTGCCGGAAAGGGAAGGGGTAGCTAAAGATAAAGAAAAATAAAATGGAAAAAATTATAGTTTGGCCCAATGACTTTTTAGCACATTCAATATAGTTCACCAGAAAAAAGAAAAATTTATAATACAGCCACAACAAAACATTATAAAACTTCATTTTAACCCATTAGATTTTTTTTCTTTCATTTTTCTTTCCTCTTATTTTCTACCAACCAATCAACAAAACTCCATTTTTTTTCCTCCTATTTTCTTTCTTCTCATATTCTTTCCTCTATTTTTTTTCTTATCTACCAATCAGGGGACTAAAATTTCATAAAAATAATATCAAAAATATTGTACATACTTTCTAATAAATAAAGTAATTTTTAAAATTATAGATTCTACAATTTATAAATCAAGAGTAAATAAAATAAAATAAAATATGCCAATAAGAAAACTGTATTTTTTGTGTGTGATGTGCGCTAGCCATTATTTTGATGAAGCAAGAATATATATAGTTTTTTAGTATATGGTACTTGAAATATGTTATGTATATTTTCTGATACTGCATGAAACGAGCTGGTAAAGGCCCAGCAGTAGATACATCCAAATGAGAAAAGGGCCCAGACCACTCAAGAGCACCAGATCACCGGCTACAAGAATATGGAATGAGGCAGAAGCCCCAACTCACTAAGGATCGAGTCCCGACTTGCATAAACCAATAATTCATCCTACGCGAGCTCACATTTAGCAATGCGAGCTTGCGAGATTTGACGTTGCTGACCAAAAGTCAGCAACAACCCCATATTAGGAGCCCCAACTCATGGGATGTGGCATCTTGCCTAACTAGAAGCTTGCCGAGGGTGTACTTGAGGCAGGCACCCTCTCAGATTCAACTTGTGAGGCCAGTCTACAAGAAGCAACTAGTTAGGACCCACACGCAAAAAGTAATCTGTAAGAGCCAATTTACAAAAGTCATATTTGTCACATACATTTATCATTTGATGTAACAGAAATACAACTTGTGTAATTACATTTATAATCTCCTAGCTTCTATAAATAGAAGGGGCAGATCATTGTAAAAAAAAAATGCAAGAAAACATGTACTGAAACTCTATAAAAATTTCCTTAGATAAATAAAATAATATCTTGGACGTAGGGACCAGTGCTGCCTGATTTTAGTTGAACCACATTTAAAATCTTCTAGTGTTGATCTAGTTCTTCTTCCTTTTCCTTGCTTTAGTTGTTTTTTTGCATTTCTCAATCAGAACGCAGCTCAGGGATACAAGGACTACTCCTATTGACTGGAATTTGGGACTTCTAAAATTTCACCATTAACATTTTTGGAACTAGAGGAAGGACCCATTTGCTTCCTGGTTATCTTTTCTACTAAGTAACAATGGCTAGAGGAAGAAGCCCCAGAAGCTCAAACACCCCAGTTAATCAGCTGGCAGGTGCTCCTGCTGCCAGTATTACCACCAGTTTGCCCCCTGAAACTCACCACCAACCTGCTGCTGCTCCCAGAGCTAATGAGGTGTAAACAAGTCACCAACTCTTGCAAACATTTAAGCACACTGTGAGAGAGTTGGTAGACGCGGTTAAAGCACTGATGTAAGCACAAACCCTATGGGCATGAAAACATACCAAGATCGTTGTGCGACTTCAGCGGCTATATGAAAGAGCCCAAAAGGAAAAGTCTGTTGGGCAGACGCATCAGTATGTTGTTTTAGCTTGCTCCACCAATCAGCCAATGAGGTCAGGAACTCGCCAAACATGTGAGAATCGCAATAGTTAGCGACCTGGGGGCTCATATCGAGTTGAGAGCCCAAACAGGTCCAGCCAAGAAAATACTTCGGGTTGCTTCTCCTGCGACCCAGAGATAAAAGAGTTGTTTGAGAAGCTAAAGCAACTGGAGGAATACCTTCAAGCTCAAGATGATCAAGCTCGTGACGAGGATAGCTCGCCATTCTCCAAAGATATTGAAACATAGCCAGTCTTGTTGGGTTTCATAGTAACAAGCACAGCGGAAATTTTAAAATTTGAAACCCAAGCCACGGATCCATGTGTAGAATATAAATCAGT
>JANHAO010009700.1:0-18188 GCA_026873985.1 Saraca asoca
TATTATATGATTGTTGCTTAATGATCACCTTAGGAAGAGGATAGGAAAACTAAGCAATTTTATCAAGCTTTTGATGGATTATTTTACCGGCTGAATCTAGACTACTTAGGATAGATTTATTAATCACTCTAAGGCTTCTTGTTATGATTAACAATAATTGAATGAATGTTTAGTGATCTAGGAAGCATTGAACTTAAGTTTAGTTAGTTTCCTTGGCTAGTTGCATGTTTCTATTAGTGTAGTTAGTTTTTAGTGTAGTTTAGCTTAGTTTTAATTCTGCCAAACCCCCCCTGAATTTAGCTCCTAATATCATTGATAACATTATCCTAAAATGGTCCTTGGGTTTGACTTGGGTTGCCTATACTACAAATTAGTTTAGGTAGCTCTAGTTTATAAATTTCTAATTTGATCCGCCTCAACATGGGCAATCAATTATCCAAATGGATTATACTACCTTTCATCTTGAAATTCTAATTTCAAAAAGATCCTACTACAGGAAGATGCTAAGGGCAAATCAAATTTTGGGTATTATAAGACCTATTGGTTCTATGTCTTATGCCCATCTCTGCATTTTTTTCACAACTTTGATTTTATATTAATGCTTGGTAAGCAAGCTGTGGTCGTGCGAGCTAACATATGTTCTTGTCATTGCTTTTGACATTCTTATTTTTTTACAGATGGGGCAGACAAAATAAAGCCAATGCTTGCAGCTAAGGAGGTCGAGATATTGAGTTGGCTTACTACCATAAACGATCTAAGAAATGACCCCAAACTCAACGACAATCTCCTTCGCTGTCACCAGTTCATTCTAGCACTGAGTACTGAACTTACCAAAGAAATTATAGTTTGTCAAGTCAAAGAAATTAGCCTAGCATGATTTCAAGAATACGAAGATATGGTGAAGCTTATTCTTCAAGAACCACCTCCAAAAGATTCTAAGGAGCTTAAGGTCATTGCAACCTTTCTAGGCACCGAGGTCGTTGAAGCCCTTGCTACTATAGATCATTCCTGTTCCAAGGGTGACACTATCACAGAAGCTGATCCTTACCTCACAGCCTAAGGTAACTGAGGTGATGGAGGACGTGCCCTCAGCTGGGCCCTTGGCTAAAAGATAAAACATAGATAAGAGGAAGAAAGCCCTGTCTTCCTTGAGGTGAGTGACATATGAGGCCGCAACTAAAAAGCACACACCGAGCCTCTGTCAAAGGACTCGAAAGCATTTTAATTTCCTATAGAGGAATGTTAACAAGATCTTAAAGCCCTGCACCAGTCCCCAAGTATTAGAGGCAATGGTAGTATCAAGCGAAGGGATGATAAACTTTACTCGTTCAAGATTTGACTTGATCCATTTTAACTTTCAGAGTGTGCTGGGAACCATAAAAATGAGATAAGTGCTCATGGCCTAGAAGGAAAAAAATGCCAGGCTCGAAGCTGATCCAGCTACTGCAAATGCCAAGGTTCTGGGGCTGGAGGACAAGGTGAAGGGTGCCGAAGAGGCCCGAGCTCGTAAGGTGGCGAGTCACGAGTATGTTGAAGCTGAGCTTAGCAAAGCGGTCAAAAAGTTGTTTAAACTGAAGAGTGATTGGGATGCAGCACTCCAAGGCTTTGATTCAGCAACATTAAAATTCGAAGCCATGGCATGGCGGGCAAAAGTTACCAGGGAAGAGCTTGAAGCGACCAGGAGAGAGATTGCTTTTAAATAGAAGGAGGTCGATAGGGTTAAGGTTGAGATTGCCGAGCAGGTCGCGAAGGCAATAGAAGAAGTGAAATCAGAGATTTGCTCTTCTTTCTTGTATACTTTATGGAAATGACACCCAGACATGGATCTCTCTTTTTTTGGGGAGGATGTTATTGAAGAAGTAAAAGGTTTCAAAAGGAAGGCTACAAAAGCTGCAATGGCTGCTTCTTCTAACAAAGGTGCGAGGTTTGCTAGTGGGGACTTTCCTACTAAGGGAATTAAGAGAGAAAGTGATCCGCATATCATGAAAGCTTCTGTTGACCAAGGAAAGGATGGTCTGCCTGCATCACAAGACAATCTTTCCTCAGCTCCTGGGAACTAGGTTTCTTTGGATAAAGTTTTGTAATCTTGTACTTCATTTTTGAATCTTGTATCCGATTACGAACTTCTTATGAATTCACCTTATCGAAAGAGATATAAATTTTTTTACATTTTAGACCATATCTAATGCTTTATGAAGAATGATATGTAGGCCATCATAGATAGTTCCTTGTAAACCGCAGCTTAATAATCATTGGGTAAAATGAATGTTTAGTAAGTCAATCAACCTTAGATAATAACAATAAAGAGGAGACTTGTATTAATAGATTTGAGTTAGTTAATCGTATTAAAGGATATATGCCTCGCTAAGTGACCAATCAGTCTCATTAGGGCATCTCAATTATCATGAAGTCACATGAAAGCTATGAGCTATAAGTCACATGAAAGCTACGAGCAATGAGTCATATGAGAGTTGCAAGCACTAGGTCGCATGAGAGCTACGAGTACTAGGTCGCATGAGAGTTGTGCCTCGATAATCTTTATTGTCTGGGAAAGAAAATTGGTGATCTTGTGCCTGGTTGAAGACAATACTGGTGATCATGTGACAGACTTGGGATGCACACTAACAATCCAGTGCCAGACCTGGCATGATGCTAGCACATCGAGCAATTCGCATAAAGGCAATTTTCCATGATGATGTATATTTGCCAAGGCCGATAATGTATATTTATTGGTTAATTTCTATAATGTATATTTACCAAGCAAGGCAATGTATATTCATCGTTTGGTGATATAAGCTGCGCCTTAGCCAATACGCTATGACAATGTATATTTACCAAGCAAGATAATGTATATTTATTGGATCGACCATGATAATGTATATTTACCAAGCAAGATAATGTATACTTGTCAGATTGGTTTTGCTTAAAGGGTAGCATCTTAATTTGTTAACTGCGTGAGAACTGTGGTTTAGCTGGCTTGCCACGACAATATATATTTACTGAGTATGACAATGTATATTTATCGAGTTACCCATGATAATATATATTTGTCAAGTAAGATAATGTATATTTGTCAGGGCTGAATGTCCAAAAAATATACCTTAGCCGGAATGATGCTGACGATTAGTTGCTCACACGGCATCTAGGAACTAATCATACGCATGCACAGGGTGGCGATCTCATGCTAGAGAAGGGTGTATTCATGCCTAATATTCCAAGCTTGGGACCTCAACCTCATTTATATTTTAGTGGTGAATTCAACTTTTAGCATTATGATCTTCGGGATAGATAGATAATTCACATAGCTAGATCACCAGATTTGAGGTTGATCTTGAATTTTTCTTGAAAATTTATTTAGAAATCATTCATTATTAGGATTCAAAGGAAAATTTGAAATTTTCATTTACATCTGAATGACATATTAAAGAGAAGAGGATTTAGAAGTGCTAGGGCTATTATTGTGGTGGTCGCTGGGTCCACTAAGGTTGCTGTCCGGGGGATTACACCACATAGTCTTGTAGGTGACCTCTCTTGATCAGGTTTTCAATCACATCTCTCAGTGCCTAACATTCCAAGGTGTTGTGCCCAATTTCGCCATGGTATACACAAATTTTTTTTTTGTTTTTGAACTTATTGGGAATTTTTGAATGATTCAACTTTTCGAAGTCCTCCCTATCCTTTTTTGTTGTGAATATCCTATTCTTAGTGTCCAACAGGATGCTATAACTTTCATGGCAACCTTGGGGTTAAGGTCGCTCATTCCTTACCCTTTTGGTGGCTTGGTTGTCGATGTTGTCATTTTGCAACTCTTCCTTGCTCCTGTCATTGCCCCTTTTATTCCCATTGTAGCCATCCTTTCCGTTCCCTTAATCTAACTTTTTTAAACTAACAATTTCTTCTCACCTGATTTTCTTAGCAACTTGCTCGTAGAATTCACCCAGGTCCTTTACCAGGGACTTGTATATCTCCTCGAAAAGCTTCCCATCCTTGCAAAGCTCAACTGAGGTCACGGTAAGGATGATCTCATCTGAAGGATTTTTTACATTATTGACTTCACGTCTAAACGTAGTGATGTAATCTTTAAGTGAGTCATTTCTTTACTGAAAAATTGTTGCAAGATGATAAGTCGATGTGAGCTGTTTCCTCAATGCCTTATACTAACCAAGGAATTTTTCTTGGCATTCTTGCTAGTTATGAATGCTGTGAGCTGGAAGATTCCTATGCCATACCTATAGTACTTCCTCAAGGGTTGCCGGGAAGATACGACATTTAACTAGCAGGCTGGTTGTTTGAAGATCCATCTACGTATTGAACGTGTCCAAGTGGTCATATAGGTTGCTAGCCCTATTATATGGCGGGATGCAAGGGATCTTAAATCTATGAGGAAAAGGTTCCATTTGGATCTCCTTAATGAATGGGGTCCTTTCCTCATAATGATCTTGTAGGTCCCAGACTGCAGGTCACTTTTTGAGCTGCTACACCTTCTGTAGTAACTCTTTAATCGTAGGGTCATGAGTCTTGGGTCGATCGTCAGAGGATTGACGGCTCTTTGAATCCTCCAGGTCATAGGAATGGCGGTCATGATCTGAGACCTTGCATGCAACCTGGCTTGAGCTTTCGTCTCATCGTGACTTCTTATGTCGCTAATAGCTTCCATCATTACTCTTGCGAGCTTGTAGGGTCTTCATCCTTAACTGCAAATTGTGTGAGTGAACAGACCTGGCTTTGTGATGCTCTTCTCTGAAGGATTTATCCTATTGTGCTCCTCGCTGCTGGGGTCCCCCTCAGGCGTTGTAGCTTCAACTTGTTTCTACCCTAACCACATCAACTAACTCTTTCACTGTGTTTTCAAGTGCCTCTTGGCACTGATTCCATACTTGAACTTTATCATTCTCGAGAATAGTAGGTTCATGAGGAGTTGTTGGTGCCATATCGGCAACAACGTCCACTGCGGGGGTGGTAGAGGTGCCCGTAACGGGGAGAGCAGAGTCCCCCAGTGTTAACCCTTGTTGTTCTATAGGACCATCTGGTTGGCCAACGGTGACACTGGTGCTCTTAGCGGTTCTTCCTCTTATCATTGTAACTTAGCAGCGAATCAAAAAGAAAAGATGCAGTTGAGGCCTTCCTTTTAACGCCAAAATGTTGACAGTAAAATTTGGTTCTGTGGACCTAAATCTTAGTCAAAAAAGACAGTCCTTGAAATCCCCAAGCTACAAGTAAAGAAATGCAAATGGAAATAGGAAAACAAAGAGAAGAGGGAGGAAAAATAATGGACACTAGAGCTTTTAACGTGGTTCAGCTAAAGCCAATTTAGCCCCTACGTCCACGATGATTTTATTTGCTATAAACGATGGTTTCTCTATTTAGTTGAATAAAGTTACAGTATTATCTCACTATTTTTACAGAGTTTCTACATATATATCATTATATCTATGTTACAATGATCCCCCCTTATTTATAGAGATAGAGGGGGTTATAAGAGTAATTTTATAGTTTGTAAATATATCATATCAACCGTTGTGGGCAATTAATGCCGGGCAACTCTTTATCGACCTATAAGGCTGATGTGTAAGTTTTAGGGGCTGATCTGTCAGCTAGGAAGATGCGCTTCCAACCACTGATTTGGCCTAAGCGTTCAGCATCTAAGTTTTGGGGTATCCTCCTCTAGCGACTTGAGTTCACGCTATGCGATTTACGTGCTACACGAGATGGACCTACCTCCGGGCTTAGCTAGAATGTGCCTTCTAGAATATGGATGAAGATTTGCCCTGTCTTAATGAATTAGAGCTCATCGCTTAGCAAGCTTGAGGTCGCTGCGTCGACCTCGTCCAAGGCTTTAAGTATACGACCAGTTATCTGGTGCTCTTATTATGCGATCCCCAGCTCTAGGCATTTCTTAATCGGGTTAGTCCTTTATTGGGCCTTGATCAGCCCATTTTACACCGTACGAAAATCACTCATAACAAGTACCAACATTGAGATGTCGTTTATGAATGAGGGCTTTAACCCACCAAACTTTGAAAAATAAATGTATTCTCTTATTTAGTTAATAATGTTAAGTTACCTACTTACTTCTTCACTCTAGACAAAAATTTCTCTGAAGTTGCAAACAATGCTTTAATATCTGAATTGTGGTGATTATTTATAACTACACTAATGTTCAATATTAAATGATTAAACGTGGCTGATGTGGGTAGTTTAACTACTTTTTACCCCTCAATGGGTAGTTTAATTTTCCTTTTTTTTGGAGGGGTTATTGGTAATTTCCCCTCTTTTTTTGGTTATTGGTAGTTCGTTTTCCATTTAACCAAAATTAGGCTGGAGTTCAAGTCAAGCGGATCAATTTTGTGGGCTGAAACTAACCTCATGTTCCTAATTCAGTAGAACTATGCCTTTATTTGGGCCCGACGATACCTACGTTTCTAAGGTTTATACCATTGTTGTGCCCACCCAATGCCTCTCATGCATGCTTAAGGAACACTTTGCCGAAACCCAAAGTCTACTTAAATGATCAACATGACGTGCAGAAGATTTCTTTATGCATGTATTAAGCATACATTTTTTCAAAAAAAAAAGAAAATAATTTACGTTTAATTCATTGAGATGGTTTATTAATTGAGACACATGTATTAATAATTTAGCACTTATGAATATTCACATAACATCTTATATTTATATATCCGTTTGCTTTACTTTATACTATTAGGGTGCAAAATCATCTAAGTCTCCCCTCATTTGCAATCATATGAATTTCTCGAATAAGATAGATATCTTATGAATGAGAATTTTATGTATAGCAACCATAGTATAGTTTTGTAATGTATACTTAGATGTCACAAGTTGGGCTTGTAAACCAATTTGCTAGATAAACATGTTTGATTTTGGACAAAATTTAATGAGAAAATCAAGTTAATTTGGAAGTAGATATACTTAGGAATTATTTTTCTAATTTTTCTCATTTTAGGTGCATTTGTGTCTTTTTAGCATATATTGTTTGTCTAGTATGATTAAAAAAGTACATGATTATGATCCTTGAATTTTTATCTGAGTATATATGAGATAATGCACTAGAATCCTTCTCAGTTAGGAGAAAAGCCCTTATGTCATCTCCAAAAAAATATGTTTACTTGTACTATTAGGGTTTTGACTTAAAATACTTTCTAGGGGGGTTGTCCGGTGATCCGGGCGAGTACTGTGACACAAGCTAGGAATAAAAGTATGGTAGCTTAGAGACTCTCCCTATACACTCAAAATTATGTAATGAGATATATATTAATAAAATAGAGTTATCTCTTTCTTTGTTTTAAATAGTGATTTTTTTCAATGTACACTAAGGCTTCTTATGTGGCATGTTCTTTAAGACTTAGTATGCATTAATGTTTCGACCACATGCTCATGTTTGCTTGCGGACATGTTGTATATAAGATTTTGATTGTACAGATAACAAAATCCTCAATGCCCTATTTACTTATCCAAGTGTGGCTGGAATTTATTAAAAGGTTGACATGTTGGCCAAAAGTTGGCAACATACATTGCATGATTTCAGGTAGAGAGCTACTGGCCTATGACAGTTAGTATCAAAGCTCAAATGTGTTGGGGAGTAGATCAGGTGGGCCATGATTAGGATAGATTCAGCTTATCAAAAGCATGTGAGGCTTATAAGTGAGTAGACACTCGTCGAAATAGCAAATAAATGCTACTAATGACTTGATTGAGAGGGTTGCAAGAAGTTGAAATGACTTAAGAGCTAGTATGCAAGATATTGCATTCAAGCAACATTATTAGTGCATCATGTGCAAACATAAGTAGAAGTTGGTAGACTTGTTATACAATATGGGACATTAACTATGCATTCATTCAAAGTAGCATGTGAAGGAATGCAAAACCACTCAAGAGAGTGAGTGAATTGATGACTTATCAGGTGAGAAGAAGTCCCTGGAGAAGCTCTAGTCTTATGGGGAAAGCTTGACTATGTCCATGAAAGACATATTAGCTGTCAGCAAAGCCATGATCATGTTAGAAAGTATGGCCACAACAAGTAGTTGACACATCCTATGGGATGACACATCTATTCTGATATGTCAAGTGGAATAATCTTATTAGAGGAGTCCAAAATCATATTAGATGGCATAAATTTTACTCAAAAGAGTAAACTTAGATGAACAAGAGACAATTTATGAGGGATCGGTTATGCATTATCATATAGGTATAATGAGTGAGTAGTAGTGCTCATCCATAAGATTTGAGACTAGATACTAGAGAAGCTAACACATCATAATGGCATGACAAGCGACAATAACACCTAATGTAGTGAGCTAGAGTTACATAGTCATGTAATGGAGTAGCAACAATGACTTAAGGAGTAATGGGTTAACATTACATAGTTGCAAGACAAACTTTGTGATAATAACCATAGGGTTCATAATGGCTCGTGCATAAATAAAGTGAAACTCGAACTAGAGTAAAGAATACTCTATGCTTAACCTCTATTAGAGCCATTGATATAGGGGAGCCATCATGAAGATGCGCTCGAAAAAAGATTCATCAAGAGGATACACTCGGATGAAGGGTCATAAAAAAGATGCGTTTGAATTAGGCTACAAGGGCCTGGACATAGAATTATGTTACTCAAGAAGTGCCAGGAAAGAGGGCACTAATCATCAAAGAAGTTGTTTGAGGGCTAAGATACTAGCAAGTGGTTATAAGGATCACAGGAAACGAGCCAATATCAACTTTGAAGAGATAACACTTGAGTGTGCAAACCTAAGAGAGGTTATGAAGGATAAGATAATAGATAACATCAATTTCAAAAAGACTGTGATGGTTGAGATACCATGAAGGTATTAATTTAGATAGAGTCAAAAGGATCAAATCGAGTATGAAAATGGGAAGCAAACTATAATGGATTAATCGAACCCAATGCGTGCAGACTTGTGAGCAAGGAATAGAAGTTGCAAGCTGGCCATTTTTTGTTGACTAAGAATAGACTTGTGCGCAAACAAGATATAAGACTTGTGTCTCTCACATATATGGAATGGGACATTGGATGTGGAACTATTTGTTAGTAAATGTACAAAATACCAAGTAAGTACACAAGCTATGGAGGTAACACATACTTAAGCTATAAAGGTAGCAAATTGAGAGTTGTGTGGTGACAATGTGTTGCAAGTTGTGAAGGTAGTGAGGCAAGTACAAGTTGCATAGGCAATAAACCAAATGCTGCAGAGGTTAGGAGACATGTGAAGTTACAAAGGCGGAAAAACTGAAGAGCTGTGAAGACAGTGACACGTGAGTTTATATTAACACAAAGGTTGCAGGGGAAGCAAATCTTCGAAGGTGTGAGCTCAAGGAGACGAAGTAAAGAGGAAGTCAAAAGAAGAGTTGAGAACTAGCAGACTGACGACTACCCTGAAAGCTATGTCAGGTTTGCAATGTCATTCTTCAAAATCTCTCAAATGATGTTAGCTCAAAGAAATAAGCACGAAACAGTCAAAGGAGAAGCTTGAGTGGAGCAAGCTGAAAACCCACATGAAGATTCAAAAAGTCGGCGCTTGATAAGAGAAACTTACATGGAATCTATGTAAGACTAAAGCGCTAATAAAAGCATTAACATTTGATGTGGGGAAGAATATCACAAGTTAGCCCTGTGAATTGCTTTGGTAGGCTAACATGCTTAATTTTGGATGAAACTTGTCGAGAAAATAAAGCATGAAGAGGAAGTCTTGTGCGAATTTGGGAGCAAATGTACCTATGGATTAATTTTCCTGTTTTAGGGGTATTATGTCTTTTTAGCATAGATTGTTTGTCCAGTGCTAGTAGAAAAACATATGGTTGCAATCTTTGTATTTTTATCTTTACGTTTATATAAGATGGTGCATTAAAACTCTTCTGAGCTAATAGGCAGGCCTTCATGTTAACTCGAAAAAAAGTACGTTTATTTATATTATTAGGATTTTGACTTAGAATGCTCTTTAAGGAGCGCACCCGATGACCCGAGTAGGCATTGTGGCATGGGTTAAGGATCAGAGTGTGATAGCTTAGAAAAACTCCTTTACACATTTAAAACTATATAATGAGATATATATTAATAAAATAGAATTATCTTTCTCCTTATTTTAAAATATCTCTTTTCAATGTACGTTAGAGATTTCTTATATAGCACATTCTTTGAAACTTAGTATATGTTAATATTTCAATTACATGCTCATATTTACTTATAAACATGTTGTGCATAAAATTTTAATTATATAAGTGATAAAATTCTTAATTATTTATTTATTTATTTAAACATGACTTAAATTTATTAAAATACTGACATATTAACAAAAAATTAACGACATAGACCGTATGATTTGAGCTAGAACTATCATGGCACTAGATAAGCAAATTAGTTTTTTTTTTTCCCTTGAAGTATTTGTCTTGCTTTAATTTTTAGCACACGGACGGGAGCAAAAATTGAATCTATTGACTTCTGAAAAATTAGTAAAACCTCTGGATCCTACATAGTAACTGCGTACCGCTTTCTTTAGCTGGCCTCGCTTTTAGCAATTCAATCTTCAAAAACTTGGTAAGACTGTATCATATCATTCCCAAAGTCCAAAGACGAGGCGTCCTTTATGGATGGGACTTTAGCCCAACCAAACTTTGAAAAATTAAAGGGGTTTTTTCTACAATTCTAATTTTTTTTAAAACTATATTATAAAATCCTCAAAATTAAAATTATTTGTCAGACTCTCAAAAAATTTTCTCAAACTTGGCCTAATCAACACACGTAAAGCTGATTCATGGAAGCAATTTGATGATTCAAAACAACTTTTTTGTTTTCATCTTTCTATTCATTTTCATGTCTTTCCACCATATATGCCTTAAAAAACGTTACTCCTCACTCTTCCCGAGAGCGGACAAACTACTGAGAGGATAAGACAAATTGAAAGTTATACAAATTAAGGACTAATTAATTAATTAATTTAATTAATTTAATCACAATGATTACAATTTTCAAACCTCATTAATTATAGAACCATCCATTGCCCCTTGCTTTTGTTCTTTAGTGAGAGCCGTCTCTATTTGTTTGTCTTATTTGTCTATATTATTACTTTTTGCCTAAGATTTTGTATATTCTCAATGTGACTCACTTGTGTACAAATTTTGGAATTGTGTGACAAATTTTGAAGTCACCTAGAGTAATTTCATCTTCCAATTATGTCACAAATTTTGTTCTTTTTTATTCATTTTGTACTTCCTCATTTCATATGCTACCAATTTTAAAGATCTTTTTTATTATTATTAATTATAAATTGATGTTAATTTAGATAGAATCTATAACTTTTAAAATAAAGTAACAATATGATATTATTAGAATAACCACCTTAATAATTACTATTTAACAATTTCTTTTAATCATATATAAATTGATTTGTAATAGTAAGAATGACAAATAATTTGATGCAAATGTGCAATATTTTGGATTTAAATTTAAAATATAAAAAAAGAAAAACTTCAAAGACAAATAATAATAAGAGTAACAACAATTTTTTTAATTATATTATAATGAATCACTTGAAAATTAATAAATCTTTAAGAAAAAAATAATAAACATTTATCTATTATTTTTTTTTCTGTATTATAAAAGAAAACTTTTGAATTTTTCTTTAATTCTCTTTGATAGCGTGAGATTTGGACTAGTCATCCAGCACTAATTAATATAAGTAATCTCTCATTAATTAAATAACTAACAATTGTATATATTTTCTTCCATTACCAAACAAATATTACAATCACAATCAAACTTTTTACTTTTTGAATTTGCTTGTAAATATATATTTAAAATAATTTCAACACTAACTTTCCATTTGGGTACGTCTTCTTTCCCAAAAAAGGACAAGAATATTTTGGCCAGTAAAATTAAGTCATTAACATATTGACTAATCACCTAACCAATTCATTAATTATCCTCAACATGATAATTATTTATAAATTTCTTAGTGGCTAAAAGGTAATCACCGGTCATTATCCCATTGGCCTCACATTTCAAAGTCGAAACGCAACAAGAAACATCAAACCCTAATTCAACATTTCTTTTTTTTCAAACAAAATCAAAAAGGGTTTCAAGATTTTCAATAGAAAACTTCTCAAAGCAAATTAAGATAATGACCAAAATGTGATGTCATGGTGACTAAAGTGCCACGTGGCACTTTGGAGGAGCGTGTGAGAAATGGGCCATGGGCAGTTGAGTGTATTATACAAAAAGTAAGTGGTCCAAAAGATGACCCGAGATGGGGTCCATATAGACACATTCGGGTCAGCCATCCTCACATGAACGCCTGCCATCAGTTGCTGACAACTTTTTCTTTTTTTTATAATTTGTAAGCTTTAACAGTTAGAATATGGCCGAGGAACAAACAAAGTTTTAGTTTATGGTCGGCAACTATAATATAATATTATACGTAATATTTTTATCATGATAAATTTATAAATATAATTTTATTATATAATAATAAATCTTTTATTTTTATTTTTAATTTTTAATTTTATTAATCAACTACAATTTAGAAAAGGCGTGATCTAATTTTAAAGATTGGAAATAAATATGGATTGCTATAATGAGTACTCATGGGGTATGGGAAAGTAAGTTCTCTGTCTATACGGAAAAGAACATTGTGTTTCATAATTTGAATCCAAACAGAGAGCTTCAGTAGAAGAAATTCAACCAGAAAGATTCATGGTAAAAATGATTGTGATGGTTGAAATATTTGTCATCTAGTAATATTCACGCAGGCTTTTTAAATCTTGGTTGACTCTACTACAGTGAGATTCACAATATTTCATCCTCAATATTTTAATTTTAAATTATACTTGTAATGATATTAAAAAGTTAAATAATGTATAAATATTATTATAATTTTTTTTTTAAAAGTTAATGATATGTTCTGTCTTTAAAATAGAATAATATATCATACTTTTAAACTTTTATCTAACAAAAAAATTGGAATTATACTCACTTTATATATGGGTTATCATAAAAATCCTATAATTTTGACAATAAAATTGATTCACAATAATTTTATTATACGAAAAAGAAATTAGCTGTACTCACTTCCTTTAATAGGATAAGATTAACTGTGAGTAAATTTTACTGCATAAGAACTTTTTCTGTTTTTATAATAATGGTCACTTTCATATGTGCATAGGATAAATTATTTATCTCCCTTATTTTTTTAGAGTAAGAAAGGTAAATTTAAAATTGAGGTAAATAAATATTAGTATATATTTCTGAAAATAGAAGAGATATAAATATAATTACATTAAATATTAAGAGAAATGAGTGTAATTTATTATATATATATATATATATCAAAGATTTGGCCTTGGCATCCAAATTTAACGTAATTTGCGGGTCATTCTGCATGTATCTATACAAATTTGTCCTCATTTTGGTTGGTCAAGAATATATCATAGCCTAGGATTTCCAATGAAAAGAAGAAATTAAAGAGAAAAAAAGACAGACCCAAACATGAATTTAGTGTGAACAAACATTAAAAATATAAATGGAGAATAAAAAGGAAGTTCTTTGTCTTAATTATATATATATATATATATATTATCAATTTTAATCTTAGGATAGAGATAGGGAAAAAGAAAGAAACAAAACACTTGAAAAAGCTTGCATGTCATTATTTCTCGATTAGATATTATGATTAAATTAATTAAACATTTATAATATGATTTTTATTTTTAAAGTATATAATCACAATATTAATGATGTCTATCACGAGTACAACCATAATCATCATTGATCTTATTTGTTTTACTCTATAGTCAACCAAAAAAAAAAAAAAAAAAGACACATTTTTCACTTTAACTTTTATCTTTTTATTCCTTTTTTTTTTATCAATAATTTTAGTTGGATCCCATGAACCCTAACTTTTCTAGGGTTCCTTTTTGGTTGACAGTAATAATCAGCTTATGACATGGTAATTCATAAGAATTTCTTAAAGTTTTTAGTAAGTAAAAGGATGTGTTGTTTTGTTTCATCTTTTCCTCTTTTCCTCTTTTCAGTTCATGTATATCAACCTCTTCTTTCTCGAAGTTTCATTCAAAAAGTGTGCACATGATCATGGTAATTAATTTTTTTTTCAAAAAAATACTTTGACTTATCTAGATTTAATGAAATTACATAAATACTTCATTTAATTTTGGAACATATTCAAATTTTTCTTGAAACATAAAAAATGTTACATTTAAATTTAAATTTTAAATTTTTATCAACAAAATAATGAGAAGAAAGGATTAAAGAATCAAATCAAAGTATTATATTTATATTAAAATTTGAATTTTTCATCAAACATATTTTAATTATTTAAACTTAATTAAAGAATATATTTAATTATAAAATTCTTAAAATATCTATTAATTTTAACCTATATAATTATCTTTTCTTACAATTTCTTGATAAAAAATTCAACTTTAAATTTCATCATAGTATTTTTTTGTTTATGTTTTAAGGAAAATTTAAATAGAATTTAAAATTAAAAGAAATGTCCGTATAATTTCATTAAATCTAGAATTTCAAGAGAGGTAAAATTATTTTTCTCTATCTTTTCTCTCATCTTTTTGCATTTATATAAGTAAATGCTAAAAACCAGTAATCCTTGCAACACAAATGTTTCAAAGCTTAATAATAGCCATAGTTTTAAATGGTGATTATAATTATGTTGTGATGCCAAATTACAAATAAATACATTTATTGTAAAACAAAATTACAATTACAAATCATAATAATTTAGAATCATGATAACAAACACATAGTTTCAAATTGTCATTTGTATTTGCAATATATTTATTGCAATGTAATTATGGAACATTTTTATTTCCTGTATTTTTTTTCTAATTGCTATCGCCACAAAAAAAAATGACAATATATAGTAATTTATAATTATCAAAATAACATCTAATAAAAAAAATAGAGTTTCATGATCGATCTTTTTACATGCATGTAAATTAGATCAATTGATATTATAATCTGCCTTAAATATAAGAAAGAAAGCTAATTATCGATAATTATAATTAACTATCCTTCGTAACAGAAGGAAGAATTGCTACTTAATTGCATGCTTACAAAAACCAAAATTAAAAAAGAAAAACATATTAATTAATGTCTCACAAATCATAAAAAGTAACAATAAATAATGCATATAGCATCGTGAGGAATCAGCCTTTCATTACTACACAGATTGACTGCTCACGATGTTATATACCAGCCACAAATTATTCCTTCCATCCATGCATGCTGCAGCCTGGATTCATAGGCGGCGCAGCCGCCGGAAGTTAAAATCCGCCGCCATACGCCGGTGCCCAATAATCAGCTCCATTTTCACTTCCAACATGTTGGGTGCAAGACAAAGGCACCAAACACAGCCCCCTACTCCTCAGATCCTTTGGCTTATCTTCTGCACCCTGAAGATGATATTAACAATTTTATTAAGCATATATCCAAAGATTTAAAATGCAGTTGCGAAAAATTAAGAAAAAAAATAGATATATATATATATATATATAAATTTGATGGCAATACAATTGTATCAATTTAAAAATCTTTTATAATGCGTTCGCTATCTGGATTGTATAAAATATTTTCAAACACATATCATAATTTTTTATTTTAATTTAAAGAAAAAATTCGCATAATTTTATTAAAATTTATAGAGTGTAAGGACATTTTTTTTTTCTTTAAAAGAATATGTTATGAAATTTGGATTCCACAAACATCCTTTGGATAGGTTATTATCTTTGTTATTAGCTTTATGCAAAACTTTGTAACATAAAGTTTTCACCTATTTTTTTTATTCTTCTGGCACTAATGATGATAAGGATATTCATGATTATGATTATAATTAAAGATATTTAAATCTATTAAAAATTTATATATTTTTATTTAATTCACTTTTAATTCAGAATAAAAATTTGAGAATGAATTAAATAAAATTACATAAACTTTTGAATAAACACATAGTTAATTTTTAAAAATTTTATATTTTCAGTGCCGGTTAACAAATCACAATTATTAAATAAATATGCAATTAATGAGGAGTCAAAATGAAGGAAAATTAATAGTGAACTCAAAAAGTGACAGCTTTGTGTAAAAAAAAAAAAGAAAAAAAAAAGAGGAAAGAAGAATACCTGGATAGGAGCTCCTTTTCTTTTGAGGGCAGAAGTGTCATTCAACAGCTAAGATGGGAATAAAAGTAAAGGCAAAATAAATAAAGTATTAGTAAATATGTCAATCCTCTTTCAACACTTTTTGACTTGAGATGAGAAATACAAATATGCAGCCTCACGTTTTTACTTTAATTATTTTAAAAACTTTAATTAAAAAGATGTTTTAGAAAGCTGGAAGAACCTAATTATGTATATATAATGCCCTTCTTTTCATGAATTAAATATGTTGCAATAATTGCAAAGAGGCTCCCAATATGATTTTATTGAATTGATTGATCCAACAAAGCTTACCTGACCGGGGTCCTCAGGAAATACTGAATTCCTTTCACCATGTACCTATAATATTCAACAAGATGGAAAGTTTATCCTTCAATTATATATTCTAGCACATAAAATATACACTTATTTTTTCACACTTTAAAAGCAGTAGAACATGTAGAATATTGTTGTAAGCTTGTATTTTTTTTTTTATTGTGTGAGGAGAATGTAAATAAAATAAATGTATATATAATATAATTTTGATGTAGATCATCCTTTAATAATGCTACTTACACTTTATTTTATATATAAAAACATATATATGACATAGGATTTGATTATTCTAAAGTTCAAAATGCATGTAAGTTTAATTATCATAATTATTAGTGAGAAAATTAAAGAAAAGGATAATTACAAATTTAAAAATTATTTTTTCAATTGATTGTAATTTATTAAATTCTAAATTATTGATTTTCTCACCAACCATTGTAATAATTTATTTTATTTCCTAAAATCCATCATATATTTTAGAAGAAGTAAATCCATATTATAAAATCTCATAATATGATTAGGAAAAATAATTTTATTTATCAATAAATCTTTTCTCACTTCTACCTTTACATCTCCTTACAAAAAAAACTGAAATTCACCATGAAACTCAATAATTTTGTGGGGGATGTAAGAACATGGGATTAACACAAGTCTTAACTTATGATGTGTTGACATATTTTTGTGCACAAAATTAGGGTCAATATATAGTACTAGCTTATGGTGTGAGACATGTGTGTTTGTGTGTGAGACAGAAAGAAATATGTTTTGCTTTCGAAATGGGTAGCACAGGTACTTACAGATTGATGGTTCCTCATGTTTTTGGATGCATTGGCCATGTAAGGGGAACTGAGTGCCTGCACACATGGTGGGGGAAAAGAGAATAAAATTTTTATAACTCCCATAACTAAAGAATGTTTTGATGAAAACTTTAACTGCACGCTCTGAATAACTTGCAGAGACGTGAATATCATGTGAGAGAAACATCACCTCAATTTGACCTTGAAGGAATCTGATATATCCAATGGCTTCTAACAAGACAGAAGCTGTGTCAGTCTGCAAAAGCAAAGCCACACACACCACAACATCCCATGTCATTTCTTTTCTCTTTCTAGATTAACATATAGATCCCAACAAAATTTGAAATTTTAAAATCAAATCCACAATAACTTCTACAAAAATGTTAATCAAATACATCCTATATCAGATTTTTGTCTTTAATTAAATATGAATCAGATGTAAAATTACAAACACGAAAAAAAAAATACTGTAATAGTCTGTATAAAATAATTAATGTTTGTTTATATAATATTACCTTTCCAAATGGGGAAACCAACTGGTGAAGGGCTGTAATTCTATCTCCTAGCTTCTCCTTTCTCACCTGATATATATGTTCAGATTGCAAACATACAAGGAAGTTAGCATGAATATTCAGATGCTTCTTTTTTTTTTTTTTTCCTTTGTGTATGATGGGTATTAATCAACAGAAAGAATATTAGTCTTGGAGAGACAGACAATCAAGAAAGACAACACACAATAAAATACCCACATATATATATACAAACTCACAATGAGAGTCAGAGAGAAGAAAAACAAGAGAATACAGGAATAAAATACCCACATACAAACTCACAATGAGAGCCAGAGAGAGAAGAAAAACAAGA
>JANHAO010009701.1:0-18180 GCA_026873985.1 Saraca asoca
AAGCATTTCCATATTCATTTATCACATGGAAAATAGAATCATCAATTTCAATAAGACAAATCAAGTGGAAAATGCATATTTATCAAGACAAATCATTTTCCACCACATACACAATATATAATAGTTTTTTGAAACCACATTAATATATATGAAAATCTTATTATTTAAAGGGATTCATAATGTTGCATATAATAAAATTATTTTATATTTATACATGGGATCATTAAGTAAGAAGGATTGTCCACTCACCTTAAACACTCTTGGGAGCTAGGTTAGCTAACTCAGCTTTTTCAGTTGAAGCTTCAGAAATTGGATATTTGTGAGCTTGTTTAGTCCAAAGGAATATATCTAAATCGAATCTACAAGAAAAATTCTAACTTTCATCAATTTTGAAAATAGGATTTTAAACTAAATCTACTTGGAAAGTTGATGTAGGTAAGGTATAAAATAAATTTTTTATTCTAGGATTACTCATCGAAGTCCGAAGTACAGGTGGCCAGCTCGCAACCGGCAGAAGCTTCGTCGATGGGCCAAACCGGGTGCTGGCTGATCAACAAGCCAAAGAAGGAGGAGACAAGCTGTGAGCTGACTTGGTGCAGAAGGAAGCTCACAGGAAAGCCGAAAGGAAGAGGAAGACCAATGACCTTGTCAGACGATGAAGAAAATGAAGATAGAAGTGGCTGGTGCTATAGTTTGAAGATGGGACTGATTCAGCCAAGGAGAAGCAACGCCTGAGGAAGGAGAGGAAGACTCCAGAGAAAATGCCGATAAAGGAAGAAGGAAGGCCAGACCATTGAACGACGATAGTGACGGACGGAGGAGTTAGCCGGAAGAAAGAGGTTGGCCGGAGAAGCTTAAGGAAGAAGCTAGAGAACTCACATTGGAGGAGAAGCCGGTTGAAGGAAATATATAGTGAAATAGAAATGAAGCAAATTACAGTTTGACTCCAAAATTTTCTATTGATTTCAAATAGGCCCTGCAAAAAAATTTGAAATTACAATCCAGCCCCCAACAAATTTTTAACTTTCTCACTTTAGTCCCTCAGTCACACACACACACACACACACATATATATATATATATATTTATTTATTTATTTTATTTTTATTTTTTTGAGACATTACAATACATTTCAAAAATATTTTTTATGAAGTTTAAGAAATATTTTAAATTAAAAGTATGATAAATACTCAAAAGTAATAAAATTTCAAAAAGAAAAATTATGAAATATCAAATTTAGTATTTGATATTTAAAAATAATGTAAAAATTTAAATAATAAGAATTTTTAAATAAACATTGTCTATCAAATCAAAATTAAATATTATTAATCATATCTTTATAAGTATTTTATTTCTCTATAAATATAATTATTTACTTATATATATAAATTATCTAATGCAAATAAAAAAGAAGATATTTTAAATTAGAAGAAGATTAAAAAAATTCAAAATTTTTATGCATGACTCGGATTGAAAAGAAAAAATAGAAAATTAATAATTTTCACTCTCTCTCTAATGATAAGTAGAAAACACTCACTACATCGTAAGATTTGAGTGAGGATAAATGTTACGATTTTTATAATATTAGGAAGAATTTGTTTAAAAATTTAAATTAACGAAAATATTATCTTAAAAAAATATACATATATGAAATATATGAAATATTTTTTTATAAAGTTTAAAAAGTGAGAATTTTTATATAGACATTATTTAAGAAATCTAAATTAGATATTAATAATCATGGGTTGATAAGTATATTATCTTTATACAAATATAATTATTTATTTATATATAAATTATTTAATATAGATAAAAGAGAAAATATTTTTAATTGAAAGAAAATTTAAAAAATTTAAAAGTTTTATTTACAACTTGAATTAAAATAAAAAGAAAAATAAATAAAAAGAAGATTAAAAATTCTCACTATTCCTCTATTAGTGAATGACAAACATTTTCTACGTAATAAGATTTGTGCGGGATGAATATCTCAATTTTTATAATATGGCGTAGATGTATATATTAACTTTGATTATTTTGGCAGTTGTTACAAGTGTAATTTTATTTTTATTTAAATTAATCTTAATTTTAAAATATGCAAATCAGTTTATTAGGATTAATTTTATTTATTTAAAATAAGTATGAATTAATTTAACCTGTCAGATCTCAGCCAATGTACGGAAAGTCGGACTCATAGACTGGCATCACCAAAAAAGTAGGCGAAGTTTTTGTTCGTCCGTAGGACAATAGAAAGAAAGTGACTTCATTGGTTTGCTCAGCCACGACCACGAGGCCATTTATTCTGTACCTTTTTCGAGGAAACCGAACCTGCCCTCTTTGACGTCCCAATTCATATTGCAGCACTTCAAAAGCACTTTAATTATTCTAATATTATATTTTCTCTCGGCTAATTTAATATTTTCTCCAATTTGAAAATCGATCTAGCTTTTCTCGTTTCTTTCTAATTAATTTGGATCCAGTCGGCTACACACACATCCAAGACGGAGACTTATCACGCAAGTGGATTTGGGTCTTCCCCCTTACTTTTTTTTTAGCTTAAACATGGAACTTTCTATTTTGCTGGAAGTTATACTTATATTTTTATATTTTTAATTTGAATAATATTTTTTATCTTTTCTAAAATTGTAATTATTTTTTTTTGTCTAGCTTTTATTTAAAAAAGAAGATAAAACTTATTAAATAAACATCTATTTAATTGATATATCATCTATGTGATACATATTTTATTTATATAGTTATAGTCAGAATAAAAGAATAAAAAAGTATCCTTAATCAAGTTATAATTGCACTTGAATGATTCTTACAAGCTTTAACCAAAGATAGTTTTTAACTCTTCTTATTTAGACTATAGACACATAAGTAAATAATATATCATATAAATATTATATCAATTAAATAAGCTTTCATTTAGTGAATTTTGTCTTCTTTAAAAAAAATAGTTAGATGAAATAAGTTAATTGCAACTTTAAAAAAGTGAAGGAGAATATTATTTAAATTAAAAATAGAAAGATGAAATTATAACTTTTAACAAAATTTGAAGATTAAAAATGTATTTAAATCTTTTTATTATATTTCTATTTTATCGAAGAAAACAAACAATTTTTATATGGAATAGCATTTAACGCTTTTTTTTTATGTGTAATGGAAATCAAGTTTAAATTCTCTCAATTTTTTTAAAAAAGTAACAAACTCAATTATTTTAGAGAGAATGCCACATAAAATTATACAAAAGGTTTATAACTTCTTATACAGGAATTTATAGTTTAAATATATAAAACATTGTATGTCTATGAAAATTGATGTTGCCAATTTTCTAGAGAAATCAAAAGATTCAAATCCAATAAAACTTATAAGAAGTTTTTTGTTTTTGCCTCTCTAACTCTACCAAAAGCATAATAAAAGAGAAGACACATTTTTTTTCCCTTCGATGAAGTTAAACAGTAAATAAATATAGACTTTTTATAAATTGGTGAAACCTAAAATTATTTTTTATATATATAATTAGGTTTACAAAAAATATTGTTTCTTTTTTCTAACACGACATGATAGATAAAAAATAAAAATTACATCCAAATGCGATTAAGATGTGACACGTGGGAAGTCACAAGTGGTCCGACCAAAAGGTCATGCGTAGGATAATATAGTTGGTACGATACAACCTAGATTTCTGCTGTTGCCTCTGATTGCCGACAAAGATACGAAGTTAACTCTCACATTCAGCTTTCAGCTTTTGTGCTCTTTGGTTATTTTCCGGTTAGCTGGTTGGCTTAGTTAATGGAGTTTATGTTAGGATTAGAAAGGCCCCCTCACAAATAATTTCTAATTAAATATGCAAATAATTGGTCCTAATAATGCTAGTCTGACAAGCATATGAGGCTTTCCATTGGGAGAGTAGCATGTTGATATTTACCGAATCATTAATATAATTCATAATTAAGGGCACCATCATAGGTGTTAATTATAATAATGTGAAAAAATCAAAGGAAAGTGGAGTGGGGAATCTAATTGTTATAACATAATTAATTAGTTCATAACTATCAGACAATTGCTCTTTGTCTTTTTCTCATATATTTATTCGCTTTTAGCTCAACTTATAAAAATAGAAAGGAAATAAAAATAAATAAAAAAGTGTAAAAATAATAATTATTTGATATATTTGATTTTGTCATGAAAAGAAATCATGCTATTTATGATTTTCTTTCTTACTATTTAGTTGTATCATGATTAATAACGATAAATGATAACCAATGATAGTAGAAGATTATAAATAGTGGTCAATAACGATAGATGATAGGTAATGGTCAACGATAATAAATAGTGATGGGTAGTGATCAACCATAATAAAATAGTAATAAACAGTTGTCAACAGTAAAAGGAAACAATAGGTAATGGTTAGCGGTATCAAATGGATGATTTGAATGAATTTGAATTGAGTTATTAATAAATGTATTAATGATGACTTATTTATCCATTTATAATCGAATTAAAATTTTATATGGGTCATGAATTGACTCATGACCCATACATAAAGGATCAGATCCAATCCATCCATTATCCGTTTAATAATCATTATTTTTATATTATTTTATTTTCAATATTTTTCTTATTATTATAATTATATTTTGTTGTTATGACTAAAAAAATTTGCTGTTAAAATTTAAATTATATTTTAACACCATAATTAAAAAATAATTTTTACTATAAAATTCTAAATTATATTTTATCTTCATTATTAAAAAAATAAATTTTTTAATATTAAAAATTTTAATTACATTTTAAAAATATTTTATCTGCACTACAAAATTGAATAAAGGAATAATAAACTAAGAATAAAATATTTTTATTGCCATATTTTTCTTTTCTTACCTCAAAGTTTTTTTTTATATATTATATATATAACATGTATAAAAATAAAATCAAATAAATATAATCTAAAATTGACATTTCTTTAAAATTTGAAATATATATAATAAAAAGAAGTATACCTTATTTGAAATTAGTATTTCTTTAAAAAACTTGATAATCTACTAAAAACAAATAACCGACTACTAATATTTAAATAGAAAAAAACTAAAATTGACTATATTATATAAATAAATATTAATTAACTTTCAGGAAAAAATTCAATTGCAAATATTTTCACAAACATCAAAATATTAAATATACAATCCTTTTTATCCTATAAAAGATACTAAACATATTATCTTTTTTATCCAATCAAAATGTTAAACATAAATATCAATAGATAAATGGTTATTTATATGTTGACCCAATATGTCCTTTATTTAATAGGGTCAATAATAATCTAAATCATAATTATTTAAAAACTAATATAGATGAGTTATAATAAGGATGAATATGAATAGATAAATGGATATGAGTCATGCTTGTTAGGTCTATTAGCGTGTGCAACTATATTAGAATTTTGAAATTTCTAATTTTATTTTTTTATTTAATTTAATATAATACTTTTTTTAATTAAAAATATTTATTTTGAGTTTTAAATAATGTTAGATAGGTCATGGATATCCATGAATGATTCTTTAATGATCCTTTTATTAAACAAATTAGTATATCATCCATTCATTTGACCCGCTAAACATTATGAACGAATTTAGATGGATTAGATGAATTCATATATATTCATCCATTTTATCACCTTGGTGGTTAATAATAGTAGATAACGATGGATAATGATTAATGCTAGTCAACAAAAAAATGTGATGGTGGGTGATAGTTTACGATTATAAATGGTAATGGATGGTGGTTAATAATAATAAGTGGTAGGTGATGACAAGCAATGGTTAATGATGATAATAGTGTTGGATGATGATTAATAACGAAAAGTGATGATAGACGATGGTTAATAACAATAGATGATAGTAAAAATTTTATAAGGTGGAAGAAAGAAAGAGAGAGGAGTAATTTTTTTTTTTTTTTAGGTAACCTAATCTGAAACCTTAGATAGGAGTAGTTTCAAATGGAGAAAGTCTGTTAGATTTAAGTAATAGTAATAGATTCCATTGCACATAAACCAAATATCCAATAAGAAAATAGATTTTTTTTATTATGATATTATCATCCTAAATCCAACAAAACCCTTTATGTTTTATTCAATTTTCAAAAGCAAACAGTTTAGAGGCAATTAAAATGGTTATACAATCCACCATCAGCAATAAAAAAATGCTTACATATTTAAGGCACTGCATGAAATTATTTAAAATAATTTTTTAGATATCAAATCAGTTTATTTTAAATTACGAGTGGTAGGGTTTCAAAAGATTTATTTATTTATTACTACATGTTTTAAACAACTAATGACTCAACCAAGTACAATAATTTGACATAACTATTTATCCGCTAAGAGTCAAGAACAAGTTTCCTTTACAAGATAGTGAATAGATTTCAATCTCTATAGAATGGATTGGGTTTGTATTCTCTGGTTTGGTGGCAAAATTTTTAAAGGAACTCTCTCTCTCTCTCTCTCTCTCTCTCTCTCTCTCACACACACACACACACACACACACACACACAGACACACATATATATATATATAATAATTGTGTGCACAAAATGTTGACTTTTGTTGGATTAGACGATTTTATGTCTATAAACTAAAAAATAATCTAAATTCTTAAATATTAATTTTCATTATGCTGCTGCAGAAAAATTTGATTGTAAGACCAACATAAGATGAGCATTAATGCCCCTTGCAACAATAAAATTCTGTGGTGTCCATTGCCTCTATATATGATCACTTCCTTTGACAAATTTAACTGAGAAAGGTGGTGGTGGTTTTTGTTTCTTACATCCATAGATACCTTGTCTGTCTAACGATATAAAACTCAATACAAACCATTATAAACATCTTTTGCATATCATCAAAAAATTATATCAGACGAAAAATCTCCTGCTATTAAATGCAAGGGAAACTTCCCTAACAATCCTCAAGCAGCAAGCAGCGTTTCATGCCAACAAAAGATAAAATTGTTCTAGAAACCCATCTGAGATACAGAGGAATAAGCTATTCTTTTTTTTTTTTTTTTTTTTATTTTTATTTCAAAAAAAAGCACCGAGCAAGAGATGTCAGAACAACATTAGATTATTTAGAGTTACGCTTGACATCATTAACCAGGGAGGAAACATAAATGAGCCACTTTCTTCAATCTGGTTTCTTCAAGTTCAAGCAATTATCTGATGTTTGCTTAAACAACTCCTGAACCTGATTTAATTCATTTTCTGACATCAAGAACACACCACAAAAACATTAGTCAATCAGTCCCAGATCACCTCTTTTCAATTTAAACATCAATGAAAAAGCTGAAGACTCAAATAACACCTAACATATTAAGAAGCATGAAACTGATTTATCATTTCAATATTGCTGCCTGTCCAGCATATATTGAAACAAGTGAAACGCGTGTTTTAAAAGATTCTGTTACTTCGAGTCTCTACTGAAAACGAGACACAAGTCCAGCCGCAGATGCATGCCAAGCAGTTCTGCTTGAAAATACAATTTTCCATTTATTTTTCTCAAGTTGATTTCTTTTATTATTATTTTTTAAATCTTTTGCTATTCTGAGATGGATTCCTTGCATATGCTGTATTTAACTGTACATGCAAATTATGCCCCTGGACATCTTTTTCAATTAATTTTCCTTATAAAAGGACTCTACAAATATTACTTCTCTATTTAAAATGAATTTACACCTCAATATGTTTTGATTAGCGACTAAGACAGTAGTTCTGAGAAAGATTGAGGCCTGAAGATAGACCTGCAGCCTCTAATTGCCTCTGGAGTTCTAGGCCAATTGCATCATTTTCCGCCTGGAAGGTTAAAGGCCAACATCAGCGTTCAGATTTAAGAAACAGATACTATATCTGGCAAAATGTTGCTGTTAAAATAAGGAGAACCCATATTCTTATTAATGAAGTTGTAGACTTGAGAATCCAATGTTTGTAAGAAAACTTCATCTAGTTCTTTTGAGACTAGAACAAGCCTCCTTAAATTACCCTTCATAAACCAAAATAGATATGGAATTGCACTTAAATAACAGTCAGTGAGTCAAGACCTGTAATTCCGCAATCCTTTTGAGCTGCTCTTCTTCACCTCCTTTAGATAATGGAAGAGCAGCAATCAATACATCAAACTGCACAAGAAGCAAGTGACATTTTTCAAGCAACTAATAGGGAGTGAAGTGATAAAAATTGATCAATATCATCTAATATAGAAGGCATTTCAAGAAATAAGGACATGAGGAAAAAAACAGTTCATACAGGCTAGACTTTTATTGCAGCCAAACATGTCACACACCCTCATATGCTGACATTGTAAAATTGAAAGATTTTAAAATCACCACTAAATATGTCCACGAAGACAACCATACAACTGGATTTTCACCTTATCATCAACGATTCTGAAAGGACAACCAGATTCTTTCTTTACACAAATACATCTTTTCCTATGAGAAATATGCCATCTCAAACAAACTTGGGAGCCTTAGAAGGAGGATTATCCACTATCTAGAATTTACAACAAATGTGACTTGTAGTCCTCCCCTTTTGAAAGACTATCTGTCCATTGTTAAACAAGACCATAGCATAAAATTTCAATCCCTCCGTATTAATGCACGACAAACAACTCAATAGTTTATGCTAGCCTTATCTTTCCCCTTTTGCTAAAACACTATACCTGCTTAGCAGCCTTCACTAATTCAGCACTCAAAAGCTTTGGCTGTTTTGCAAAATTCGCCACATCCTCTGGGGGCTGTGCAGGTGGTTCAGGGTAATTTGGACCGAGCTGATTGGGAGGAGCATCTCTTTGCAATGTTCCAACGGTATTAAAAGCGAGATGAGCAATCAAATTAACTTGTTCTTGTAACTGAGAGATTATATCCATTGCATCTAGTACCTCCAAAGAATTTTTTTTTTCCACCTACCAAAACTACAGAGAAACATAAAAAAGGTCATATATATGTATACATGTGCAAATGTACAGAGCACGTAGTTAGCAAACATGTTAAAAGCTTGTTGACTGATCAAGTGAATAGATGCAATCTTATGGTACAATTTATGAAAGATGGTATCCCATGACTAGAAACTGCCATTCAGAAATGAAGATTTTGCATGTCTAGTATTTATTCCTCACTTCTCAGCCATTAAGTCATGCCCAAGCCCAATTGCCCCAAGGCAATTGCTAGGCCAAACCAAGTGGCCTAGAAGACTAATCCAAGTGGTCTTAGGAGTCCATTTCAGGTTATATACCATCATTTAATCCCGTGTGTATTCTATGTTGGACTTAAGGATCACACATTAGTTGAAAAATTCTATCTTTAGTGCAATGAACCTTTCAAAAGATTACATTTCTGCTAGAATAAAAACCCCAACACAAATTTAGATCAAGCCTGTCCTTCACAGAGTTGAGCAAAGATATCAAATAATAACTAAGGAGTACAAACTGATCCTCATCATGCTATCACACACACACATAACTATCCATGCTATCTACTAAAATCTTTCATCACTTAACAATCCTAAATATTCTCACCCAAGCCATCAAATTTTGAAATGTCTAAAACTAAAAACTCCTTAATTCGAAAAGAATACAATGGATGATCCTATTTTGTCTTTTTTGCTAAAAATGAATGATTGTACTCTTCATACACAAACCTCACTCAAATTGGACTTCACTAGTTAACTCACAAGCCAAGCAATTTGTCAATTGACTTCCTGTCCACACCCTCAAGTTATTTAGCATTTCTGTTTTGAAAAATTCAAGTTTGACCCACATGCCTGTTTCCACCCATACCATTCAAATCCAAGTATATATTATTCTCTTTATTTAATAATTTATGTAAGTGTGACCCATGAGCCAGTTTGGGACGTAGCCATATAGGGCAAGAATTGGACCAAAAATGTGAGCCTAGTTACGAGTTAGATTAAACTTACTTATGGGCAGGCACAGCCAATCGGATCTGTTGCTAAATGACCACAAGATTACCAAGGGTATCAAGTCAAAACACGATATGCAAGTATATCCAACTTCCAAAGGTATTTCAACAGAAAGAATGTCAGACTATGCATTATCACCATTTGCAGGTGTGACAGCACATCATCAGAATTATGCTTTCCTCTCTAACCAAAAAAGCAGATTAATTGCAGTAAAAAGACGACTAATATTTAATGGCAATTGACGGCCATGGTGTCTAAAACCAGTAAGAGAAACAGTAATAGAATTCATTTCTCTATCATCGAATGCTCCTATACTACCACTTAAAGCCACAAAATGTACAATGAAATACATATCATTGTAAAAACACATGCTTTTTAAATAAAAATTTGTAAGGTGAACATTCCATCACCAGTAATCCAGACAAGAACAAGTCCCATCTTTAAAATGGTGAAAACGATTTCGATCTCTAACTATGATTTCTCTTTGACAAATTACAGATATCAGCTTGGTAAAAGCATGGCAATCCACACAAAAACGAAGGTTCTTTATGATTCTTATAGGTGAGCTTGGATCAGATGCTATAAGAGAAAATGCTATTGCTAGCCTTTCACTGTGGTAAGAGAGGGAATCTTCCTTATCCTCTTCTTCTAGGTCAAACAACACTTCTGATGTCCTTGGACTGTAACCATATTCTTGCAGTCTCCTATTTATTTCCCCAATCTTGAAATATATATCTTTAGACAATGGATGAGTTTTGTCAGCAGTGAGGAACTCATGCATAGAACCATTGATCTCAACTAAGCTAAATCCAGGCATTTTGTCAACCCCATGATCTCTCATCATCTTCCTTACTTTCTTCACATCATCCCACCTACCAATGCTGGCATACATATTAGACAGGAGAACATAGTTTCCACTAGTTTCTGGTTCTAATTTTATTAACTGTTTGAGCGCATCTTCCCCTATCTCTAAATTGCCATGAAGCCTTGCTGCCCCAAGTAAAGACCTCCACAAAATTGCATTTGGCTTCATGGGCATCTCTCGTATCCTGTCCTCTGCCTCCTTTAGCTTTCCAGCTCGACCTAGAAGATCAACTAGGCAACCATAATGCTCCACTTTTGGCTGAATTTCATGAACTTTCTTCATTGACTCAAAAATTGTACAGCCCTCATCTACCAATCCAACATGAGAGCATGCGAACATTGTAACTAAAAAGGTTGCACCATCAGGAGGCAACCCCTCAAGTTTCATTTTATTATAAAGTTGAAGTGCCTGATGCCCGTGACCATGAAGTGCAAATCCCCCAATCATGGCATTATAGCAAAATGTGTCCCGATCTGGTAATTGGTCAAACAATTGAGATGCTAGATTCAGACAACCACATTTGGAATACATGTCCACTAGCGCAGTTCCCACAAAGCGATTTAGCTTCAGATTGTTTCTTATCACATAAGCATGTGCCCATGTACCTTGACTAAGAGCACCTAAGTTAGAACAAGCACTAATCAAAGCCACAAGTGTAACTTCATTAGGCTTAATATGGAACTCTTGCATCTCATTGAACAAATACAATGCCTCTAAGGACATGTCAGCGTCTTCATTGCTGGTTGAGTAACTAGGAATAGCCCTATGTGTATAAGCAATTAATATGGAATTCCATGTGGCTAAATCAGGTTCACAAATTTGATTGAACAGATATCTAGACACACTCAATTTGCCACATTTAGCATAGAAATTGAGTAATGAGGCTTGGACAAAGTGATCATAGGGAGGTTGAAGGAATTTCACAACATGAGTGTGGAGGGTACGACCATAGTGGAGCCATGGGTCACAGCTACAAGCCTTGAAGAGGGATGGAAAAGTGAAGCTATTAGGTTTGAGGGTCTTGTGAGTGAGAATCCGGTTATAAAGTGAGAAGGCTACATGGATCTGGCCACTGTGATTGTTGGTCAGAGAAGAAATTAGTGTATTAAAGAGGAAGATTGTTGGGTTTGAGATGTTGTTAAAAATAGTGAGAGTATAGCCCAAGGCAAGCTTGGAGGAAAAGAATAGGAGACGACTCAGGGGATATGTGTGAAGTGCAAGACCAACTGTAACCATCTGGGCATGAACCTGCTTGAGGGTTTTTAATGTCTGGCATTTTTCTAGGACTTGGAGAGTTGGGTGACTAAAAATAGGGCTTTGGGTTTTCATGCAATATCAACTCATATATTTGATCCGAGAAAACATATAGCCAAAAGAAGACACAGCACATCTGGCACATATAAAGCCTTGGTAAAATGTTTTATGAATTTAGACTGAAGATGCAGGTTGCCATCCCGTACAAGCACCACTATCTGGGTTAATAACAAAAAAAAGTTCATATTATTTGTGTCAGTGTTTGTGGCCATAAAAGTAATGAACATTATTAAACATAAATAGTTAATAACCAAACTTTACAAAGAGAATTGAATTTATATATGGTTCAGAAGTTTACATTATAAATGTATTATGTATTAAAATGATTCCACGAATTTAAAATAACTGGAATTGATATTATTTCAGCATTCCAAGGGAAACCATAAATGTGTCCCATATTTTTTCTAAGACGCCACAAAACTGAAAAACTAGAAGAGTTGTGACTTGCGGCAGTTTTATACCCTTCAAACACTATAATTCCGACAGATTTCCTTCAAAAGGCAAACAAAAAACCACAGGCAAATCACCAATGTGTCTCGTAATCATTTACGGAGAGCCACAAAATTCGCTTTCCGCTTTCCAGAATCCATAGTCTTAAATTACCATAATTTCCAAGTGTATTCCTTATCGAAGATCACAGAGTATTCTACACCTTTAAAGCTTGAATTTTTTGGCTAGACACCAATTTCCACCTTAAATCAAATATACCCCTTATATGGTATCATTACCCAACCACTTTCGCTAAAAGCAAAAGCCACAAGAGCTTTTCTAAATGCTAAAGAGTACAATGCATCGCGAAGGATATAGGAAAATATCAATCTCCCACAGGAAAACCCGAAATTGAATTGCTCAACCAACACTCAAAGTAGGGAAGGAAACACAAGGTAATGATGATGAAAATAATCCTAAAACACCAAAAATCATAAACCCAATTGAAATTAAATGACTTTTTGGCATATCTTATCAGTTATCACAAAGCAAGACGGTTTACCTGTAATGTTTAATTTACTCAGAAGAACTCGGGATGGATTTCAGCGGTCTCTTCAAGGCCAAAGAGATTTAGCTGCTTCAAACTGAAGACTTAATCAAGAGAGTGAGAATGAGCTTTGGCAAAGACGAAGGAAGAAGCCAACCATGAACTAGTTGCTCCAAGTCTGAACTGGGGTTTTTCTTTCGTTTGGGATTGTTCGATACAACTCGACAATTTGTACCTACGAAGAGACAATGTTACACGTTCACAGCAACGTGTCTCTGCATATATATATATATATATATATATATATATATACATACACAATACACATCAATTGGATGGTCCTTGAGCAAGTTTGGGCTGACCCATGAACGAGTTTGGGCGATGCCTCTACTTTGTTTTTGGTCATAAGCCCATATTCCTTTCAATAAGTAGAGTTAAGCCTTTCGTTGCCCAACAGAACCCATTATAAGATATTTGCTAATAGGTTTTTGTAAGCTTTTATTTTTGTTCCTGCCATTATGATGGTTTGCTTAAATTATACTATAAATAAATATATGCTAAAAATAAACTGCATCTCTTTATTCAAGATTTTATAACACTTTTTCTAAAAAAAAGTAAATTTGTAAGGAAATATATATAGCATTTTCGCAAGATATCACAACTTTATCAATGATGCTTATAATAAAGGAAATGTTTATATTTTGATAAAATAAAATTTATAATACTTAAAAATTGTTTTTTAATAAAAGTTACATAAAGTGTATTCATACATTTTTTTTATTAATATCTATATTATCTAATAAAAAGATTGAATCTGAAGCCGATGTAGTAGTTTCCTTCTCCTCTCTCTCCACATTTCATAGCTATAAGTCTTTCAACAATTGAAAAAGTGTTGAATACAATTAAACATCCTTTAAATATATTGGACCTATTTGATAATTGTTTTTAAAAATAATTTTTTATTTTTAAAAATAATAAAAATAGAAAAATAGAATAAATTTTTAAACAGATCCATTATTTTTGCTTGCCAGCAATGGTCAAACAGTTTGATATACTAAAAAATCCTTTTAGGGTGGATTCACGATATCCTTCAGAAGTTGTGTGTTTGCAACCGCGTGATCTACCTTGGCATAGAAACTGTTGGATGTCAAGTGCCTTCCAACTCTAAGTCGAATCCAACAAATATGACTGTTTATCGGCTTGCGTCCAAGTTTGGAATCACATGATTATATATTTGATTTGCTTTGACATCATAGGATGAAATTGGACATATTTAACAATAAGCGAATTGAATGATTGCATTAATAGTTAGACGATAGTTTATATAAATAGTTGATAGTATTAATAATTTATATAAAGATATTTGATAAAATCAATTATTTACATGTATAATGATATATAAGAATATGAATATATTTTATTATTTATTAAATATACTTTTATTTAAATAATATTTTGGATTTTAATATATTATTTATTAAATTAATTTTTTTTAACAAAATATATCATTATAATTTATTATCTATTAGATTTTTCTTTAAAAAATAAATAATTATGATTTATTATATTTATTAGTTTTTCTTTTTAAAAAAAATCATTACAATTTATAATAGGAATAAATAATTCTAATTTATTATTTATTTGATTTTCCTTTAAAAAATAATAATTTATTAAACTTATTAGATTTTCTTTCAAGAAATAAATAATTATAATACATTATTTATATTTTCTTTTATAGTATCTTTTTGCATAATGAATATAAATCAGTTAATTAAAAATGTTGAATTCCTTCACTTTTGAAATTTACTTTTTGAAGATCAATCCGATAATTCAAATAACCATTAACTAAAGTTATTTATCAAACATGCTCATTATCCGTTGATCTTCCTTGCCAGACAATTTTTAATAAATCCATACAACAAGAAAAGTATAAGAACAATTTTTATAACCAAAATCAAGTATAGAATTCTTAATCATCTTCTGCAGCTCTAACCTAATCAGTTGCTTTTATTGTTTTGTTGCTGGATCAGCTTCAAGGAACAATGCTCATCTAACAGTTTATATGTTGGAGAATTGGGGATAGGAATCAAGAATTTATGAGGTGTGAAGAACATTTTCCTTAAGTAAATATTTGCGTTTACTTATAATTCAAATTTATTTTAGAGTAATACATGAATTCTTATATTTCTACTAAAATTTGATACAATAGAATTTTGAAAACTTATAAAAAATAAATTAAAAAAACGTTTCATTTAAGTATTTCTTATTTTCATTGGAATGGATATTTAATTTAAATATTTTTTATTTTTATTAAAAATAAAAATAAAAAATAAAATTAAAAATATATTTAGATTATTTTTATTAAAAATATTTTTTAAAATAGACTGAAAATAAAAAAAATTATTTTCATCATTTTTATTTTCAAATATTGAAAATACTGTAACATTGTTATAAATGAATTGAGTTTCATTTCTCTCTCTCCAGCAGTCACATTTCTCTCTCTTTCTCACTGGCTATTTTCTCTTTTCTGTAATTTTGGTTCTGTATCTTCTGTTGTTGAGCTTCCCTGTTCCTCTCTTTTTCCTGCAAAATGTCCATTGGTTGAGTTCGTTAGCCGCATCTTCCTCTGTTCTTCCAAAGTCTCCACCGTCCTTTTCTCCCTGATAACTACCGCCATCGCTGCCTACGCTTCCGCACAAACCTTATCTTTTCGCTTGATTTTAATTCTTCGGTCTCTACCCTTAAGTCCTCTCACTTTATCTTTCTCTATTTTCATCGACGCTACCATTTGGTCCTAGAGCTGCGACATCCACCCAAGTTCTCTTTCTCTCTGTCTAATTTTTATTTCTTTTTCTTTTTGGATGCCGTTGATTTGTCATGTTTTTTTGTTAAGGATTGAGTCTCTTTTTTCACTTCACCACTGGTGTTAGTAGGCTAGTAGCTACTAGAATTTAGAAAACCTTTACTGATTTTGGTTGAGGTTTTTTTGTTTGACAGTTTATTTTAAGGTGCAATATAAAATAAAAAGGTTATAAGTGATTTTAGGAAACAAATATTTAGATATAAGTATACATATTGTAAATCAAATAATTATTTTATCAATAAATATTTTGAATGGTCAAACGGCAATGTGTTCATCAGGAATATGACAATTAAATTGATAGGAAAGTTGTTTTAAAGATAAACAAATTGTGCAAAACTGAAGAAATAAGATATCCATTTTTTTTTTGTTCCTGATAAGTTTTTTCTTCCGTATGTCATAATCTCTAAAAATAGATAGATATTACCTAAACCTAATATATTTGTCCAAAGTTCAAAATAGTTTTTATTTAATATTCACCTTGTTAATTAAAAAATTAGATGTCAGCAAGTGCAAATTTAGAACTGATGAATTGTAAGGAAAGCTATGGAAAACAGTTCATTGATGGGAGAATATTCAGAAATAAGAAGTCTTGCTCATATGAAAAGGGATGTATAGAAGACCAGGTTTTTTATCTGATTATTACTAGTACCATCAGTTGATATAAAGTGGTCATTTCATTTTGGATAGTAAATATAAAAAAATGAATAATCTCCTTTATGATTTTCAATAACATTTTCATCTGAGTCTCTTACATGTGAGGCTTAACTGCTGTCTGTTTATTCACAAAGCAACTCTTACAATTCAGTAGTTCTGATGTCTTCTTTGATATCATTGTGGTTAAGGCAGATGTTATTTGTTATATGACTCTTCTGTGATGAGTTTTGCATTGTTTATCCTTCAATTTTTCAACCAGCTGCAATTGTAATTAAATCATTGTGTGTGTTTTTTATGCCGTCATCATCTAAGGTGGATGAAAGAATTTAAACTTTCATAAGATGTTAATTTACTGTTTACATTTTCTTTTAGAAGGAAAACTTACCCTAGACTTGTCTGGTATCTATTAATAATCATAAACCCTATAACCTTATGATTTTTCAATCAAGTTTGTAAGCTTAATCAACTGATATATTCTCTATTATTTGAATTTCTTGAGAACTTGATTCTCTTTTTTTAGTCTAGTAGAAGATAAGATAGACCAGAATGTTAATTAGAACCCATCTTGTAAAGTTATGAGGTTTTTATTTGATGATATTTGTGATTGATACATAATCCTTTGTCTTGCTGCTGTTGTTTGAAGGGGAAGAGTTTGCATTCTATACACACTTTTTTCTGTTAAATTCATTGTCATTATTTTCTATTGATGTTTACATTGTTATTTTTATTTTCTATACATGCATACATTTTATTTCTAATACGAGCATAAAATATTTGTGGTGGCATCTCAAGTACAATATACTCTTATTAATGTTTTCTAAAGTACATTTTATTGTTAGTATTTTCTGTCTTTGGGCTCTACATAAAAGTTTTCACTGTCTTATATACTCCAAGTCTCCTATTATTTTGTGTATAAATTGCTTGAAAACTTGTGTAATCTTTGACCGAGCATTAAATGTTTTCTTCAGAGAAAGAAAAGGGGGGCTAGAAAAGTTAGCTAACAATTTTCTTGACATTCTAATTTCCCTATAGATTCTTAATGGAAATATTCGTTTACTTTTGGCTTTATATTGACTATTATTTGCTTACTTCAATATTTATCTTACATGTATAATTGATAAATATATGAAGTTAGAGCATAAGATGGGTGGGAAAAATGAGAAAGGAGATAACAAGGAATGATCAACACAAAATATAAAGGCATTCATTGAAATAATTTATGATCGAATAAAGAAGAAGTAGTTACAAGGATCAACATTTAAGGTAGTAATTTGGGAAGATATAAACAATGAATTGGCAAAGATTATTGGAGAAAATTATGGTGTAGATAAGCTAAAGGGAAAGTTTAATCGCCTACACTTTCAATATCGTGAATTTTTAACTTTGCTAAATTGTACAGGAGTTACATGGAACTTTGAATCTAACAAAATGAATGCTCCTGAAGATGGATGGGGAGACTTGTATATGGTATGTTCAACTTTAGTTTAAATAATAATAATATTATTATAGTATTATCTTAGTTTATGTATTTAAATAGTA
>JANHAO010009702.1:0-18187 GCA_026873985.1 Saraca asoca
CAAGAACTTCTAAATTAAAATTGCAAAACCTTAAAACTGGAAACAAGAAAGCTAAAAGAACTGTATAAAAGAAAAGCTAAAACAACAGAAAAGAAAGAATTAGCCTAAACCTAAAAGAAGGACTCTAAATTATGAATAGTATGTCTAAAATTGATTACAAAGGGTCCTATTTATAGCCTTTTTATGCGTTCACCATGGCTGGGCTTCATAACACGGGTTGGGTGTCTTGCATGAGATTGGATTTATCAATTTAGCTATGTCAGCTTGTAACACGGCCTGGCCGTGTTGCGTAGCATAGCTGTGTTGTGTGCTGCCTCTTCATGATTTCTTTGCAATTCTTCTTCAGCTTCTTTCCAGCCCCTAACACGGCCAAGCTGTGTTATGTAGCACAGCCATGCTCTGGGCATTCTTTTCAATTACTTCATTTTTACTTCCTGAACTTCTTGCAACACCTAACATGGCTTGGGTGTGTTCCATGACACAACCATGCTTGGTGTATTTTTCATGTTTTCCTTGATTCTTGCTTGTTTCTTTGCATGGCTTCTTCTTCTATCTTTTTCTTGTCTAAATGCAACTTCATTCTTCACCTTTCTTCCTTCTTTTCAGTCTAATTCATCATCCTGCATGGAAAAGTACAAATCAAGAGCAGTATCTAGGACAAAACATAAAATTAAGGTAAAAATACTAAGAAAACATAAAATACTATTAACAAAACAGATCAAAACTATCTTATTTTCATGGCCTTTTTCCTATTTATCAACTCCCTCATCTCTCAATACCACTAGAGAGACCCCCTTTTCGATAGTCTATGGATCCAAAGCTATGACATCAATGGAATTTGAAGTAACTTCTCACCAAAGGACTACTTTCAATCTAGAGGATAATAGCCAATTGCTCACTGCGAATCTCAACCTCATCGAAGAAACGAGAGATATAGCTCACCTTAGGATCATGACCTATCAACAATGAGTTACGAGACATTATAATTGAAAGGTCCAAGTTTGGGACTGTTAGCCTAGATCATTCTAAGCTACATATTTTCCTTAGTTTTAAGGTCGAAAAGCAATTTTATTTAACAATATATTGTAGTATTTTTGATTTGTTGTTTTATAGGTTCAAAGATATTTTGATTCAAGTTTCAAGAAGATTCAAGATTAGTTTTAGGACTTATTTTGTTTCTTAGGATCTTTTGTAATAATCTTAGATGATTTTTGATCTAGAACTATCAATTAAACAATAAGATAGAAAGAATTATTTGAAAACTGCTTGAAGAAAAATGAGATTTTATAAAACTATTTTTTATATCATGAATCGATGTATACATCAATGTGTTGCAAAACTTGTGAAAAGTTCATATCATAATCGATGCAACATCGATGCATGAGGAAAATATTTTACACCGAAGGTTTTGAAAAATGGGTACTTTGATGTGTTAACCGACGTTAAGGCTATAAGCAATTATGGCACTTCGATTATTACACCAATGAGTTAGTAATAACAAACTGTAATCGATGTGTTAATTGATGCAATAATTGAAATTCAGTTATTCCATTACAGACGGTTACAGTAGTTATTCACACTCAACTTCCTTCAATATAAAAATGATTCTTCATACTTTTTCTTCAGATTCCAGTGTGAAAAAGTTTGATTAAGAGTAGAATACGATTTTCTCTCTACTTCATTGATATTTTTGAGATATTCTTCAAGATTTCTAGATCAAGGTTCATCCAAGATTATTGTCGTTTATTTAAGATATTCATCCCAAACTTTAGTATTGTAAATTCAATCCCTTTCTTATTCAATTTCATTCATTTGAGATTTCTAGGTATTAGAAATTTGTATAGGTTTAGATGAGCCTATTGTAATTCTTCTAGGTTAGCAAGAAACTTGTGAATTTCTTATGTGTTGATTGTAAAGACTGGCATTTCAAGAGCCTATCAATCCTGATAGTTTTGTCTTTAATTTGTATGGTCTTTCAGTTGAGAAAGATCAAGTGGAGTAGACTTGTATTGCGATTTCAATTTAAGTTGAATTGCTTTAAAAATTTATGTCTTCAAATTTCTTCTCTTTCTTACATCTTAATTTCTCTTATTGATAATCTTTAACCTTCATCATGTTAATACTTTCTGGATATAAACTTTCTACATAATCTACTAAAGTAACATTGAACTTGATAAAGGTGTATACAACTTCCCCAATGGGAAAAGGATAAGATTTGTTTATTTCCATAAATTAATTTCTTTATTGGGACTAACAAAGACTATAGAGTAGGTGATCTTATGCTACACCTTATTTTATCGGGAGCTTGCAAGGCCAATGAAGGGATACTAGGTCTAAACTGAGAGGGCCTATACATAATATAGGAGAATTTGGGAAATAGAGCCTATCACTTGATGAATGTAAATGGGGCTAAGGTTCTTAGAGCCTGGAACGCTGAACATCTTCTACCATATTACCAATAAATTCAAGCACAATTCTGTATCATTATTTAAATCTCAATAAAGAGGCCCAAAATTATTTCTTTTAGCCTTATGTTATTGTAAATTCTTCGATATATCTTCAAAATGCCTCTTATGAAGCCAGCCGATCTCAAGATAATTCGACTAGCACTTAGTTTGGTTGTGTTCAGGCTAAAAAAACTCGACTAGTACTTGGTTAAATCACACTCAAGTTATCAGCCCGACTAGCTATCTTGGAAGGTTAGAGAAGTGGTGGTTTGCCAACAAAGATCCATGTTAACAATGTGCAACCTGCTAAGGTCCATCCATGCTAACAATGTGCGACCTCCCAAGGTCCATCCATGTTAACAATGTGCGATCTCCTGAGGTCAATCCATGTTAATAATGTGTGACCAACCATGTTGGCAATGTGCAATCTCCTATAATCCATCCATGTTAACACTCTGCGATTTCCTAAGGTCCATCCATGTTAGCAATGTGTGACCTGTTGAGGACTATCAAGGTTAACAATATGCCACTGTCCACCCAGGTTAACAATGTGCAATCTGCTAAGGTCGATCCATGTTAACAATGTGTGACTGTCCATCTATGTTAACAATGTGCAACTTGCTGAGGCCCATCTAGGTTAACAATTTGTAACTGTCCATTCAGGTTAACAATGTGTGATCTGCTAAGGTCCATCCATGTTAACAATGTGCGACCATCTATCCATGTTAACAATGTGTGACTTGCTGAGGTCCATCCAAGTTAACAATGTGTGACTATCCATCTAGGTTAATAATGTGTGATCTGTAAAGATCCATCCATGTTAACAATGTGCTATCCATCGGTCATTCAACTTAATAAATATAGCCCACGACTGGCTTATAAAGCATTCAAGCTACCAACTTGACCAGCTATCTCAGGAGCTACAGGGGTCGTCACCTACTAACCTGGTAGTCAAGCATAAAGCTGCAATTTGCTAATAGAGCATTTAAATAGATTCATTTCAGAATAAATAGCTCATACATGTTCATTGAAAAATAATTACTGTCACTACAAACGATTGTCCAGTTAGAATACATCCAAAAGTATTCAAAAGTAAAAGTGCAAAATTGAGACACAGTGGCACAACCTAAGGAGAGGTCAGAGGCCTAGATGAGTCCTGAGAGGTTGGAGAGTTGTTGAAGGGCACAAGCAAGTCTTCTATCATCCATTCCTCAGTCCCTACTGTAGCTCTTTCCTTGAATTGCGAGCTACCTTGAACCTGAGTATTGCCTCAGGCAAGAGAACCCTCACCACCAATTTCTACACCTTAAGTTGAAGCTGCCCTCGCATCTTTCATGAAATGCTAGATAATTGCTTCCACATCCCTACTAAAAAAGGTAAAATCCATCTTTAGGTGCCTCTTCCATAGAGTAAATAGGAAATGATCGACAGTATCAGAGATCGTAACATTTTCAGCTTGTGCGATCATGGTAGCAGTCTCCCCCTTTACTCAAGTGACCTCCTCCTTAACTCGGGCAGCCCTATCCTCTGCTCGAATGACCCTATCCTTGGTTGCTTCCTCTTTTTTTTTGATGGCCACAGCTCATTTCGCTATCATGAACAACTTGTTTTGCAACTGTCTCGGCTTATCAGTTATTTTATGGAGCTTTGAGTTTAGGTTGGACATCTCATGAAGTAGGATGTCCTTAGCCTCCTTTTTAGTTACCTCGGCATCCTGTAGCTGGGTCTCGTAATCTTGCAATTTCTTCCTTAGCTTTAATGCCTCCATAGTTAAGGTAACCAGGTCACCTTTAAGCTTTCCCCACTCCTCATCCTAGGATAGGATCTCATCCTACAAGTGAAAAAGTTGGAAAGAAAGAATTACACTTACCAGCATACAGCGGTGAACTATTGGGCCTATTAAGTCATCATTGTGCACGTCGTTAGACTCTAATGATTTTATATGGGCCCCTAAGACCTAACCTATATGCTTGTGAAGGAAATCATAGCACTCCCTTGTCTTGGGACCCAGATCATCAGGTCGTTCTTCTAGCATGCCATCGGACTCCTCTTCTGAAGTAGTAGCTACCTCCTTCCCTTTTTTAGTTCTTTGTTTTTTAGGAGGAGGCTTGGCTGGAAACTCTTCCCTATAACTAGGAGACCTCGCTAGCCCTCTTATGGCCTTAACCACTTCTAGCCGTGAAATGGGGACTAATGCCTGTGAAGTCTCTACAGCAACTATCGAAGAGGAAGGGCGACTGGTAGGGATAGAAGTTGAAGTGGTGGTAGGCCTCGACCTGGCAAAGGTGGGAGCTAAGGCTACTAGAAGGTTAAGTCTTGCCATACTTCTACACTCCTCGAAGTCCACTGGAATGACCTCTCTAACTCCACAAGCTCCAATATCTCACGCATTGTCAAGAAGCTCAATATTAAGGGCAAGAGAGAGCCCCTATGCCCGCAAAAGCTCCTCGTCGAACCTTCGGTCATTCTGAAGATCCTCAAGGGCAGTGAACTGATTGAGCACCTTAGCTTCCTCCACCCTTAGTGCTGGCTTCTCTTTCCCAGCTCCGTCTGCAAAACATAGTAAAGGATCAGATTTGAGACAAAGTAAAATAAATACTGAAGCTAGCCTATATCTCTTAACTTGCTTACCAGGACTCAAAACAAATGAAAAGTTTAAAAGATAACGTAAGGAGGGGCAGGTGATGTAAAACCAATGAGTCTTATAGTTTCCTACGTTGGATTTCCCCTTGGCATCCCTTTAAGGCAAAATTTTCTTATAAACAGATGGATGGGCTAAAAGGTAATAAATCTCATCTTGCAGTCTGTTACTCTTGATAGTATAAAGGTTACAGAGGACTCTAACTGAAGGAGGTGGAAGGCCGTTCTGAAGGAAGAGAAGTGCAAGGGAGGTTAGCTAGGAGTATGAATTGGGAGTCAGTTGGAAAGGGGAAAGCTTTAGCTTATTCAATAAATCAATATATAAGGGTGGATCGAGAATTTAAACCCAGCATCGAGATGTTGGATACTAATCACTATAAACTTTGGACGAGGGAAAGCAGCATGGTCATTAGAAGAAGGTGCTAAGATACGGCAACCTCTTGGAAGATGATATGTATAGGCTTTTCCTTCAAGCTCGCTAAGCTTGATGGTCGAGGGGTGATGAGCAAAAGGTGAACGATCCAAAAACACCTCAGGTCTGGAGCAAGCTATGAATTCCTCCATGACCTCACCACTTAGAGAGGTCACCTTCTTTATGACACGAAGTAGCTCCCCACTCCCTTCGAAAGATTCAGTATCTTCACTTCCTACTTGGTGATCACAATGTCTATGAGGTGGAGACATATATAGAAAAAAGAGAAAAAAAAACAATCAAGTCACTAAAGGCAGATCACCCCTAATGCTGAGAAATCTACCCTAACAAAGGTCTTCCTATGTAGTAGGTCATCCATGCCTCAAATCACCAAGACCCAAATCCAAAAACATGGAGGGCTCAACCATTGGGCTATTAAAGCCCAGAAAGTAATGAAAGACTCAAATGATGATCAAAAACCCTAATGTCTACTGACCGATCAACCAAATGAACTGGACACAATAGAAGAAAATGTACAAGCAAATAGGTTCAATTGACATTCCAAATTTTTTCAACCATAAGCAAGTTAACCTTGCACAAACCACACCCAGAAGCCACAAATCGAAGAGGAAAAACTCACTGTGTTAACTGAAGGAAATGGTATGGAATGTGAATAAAGCTGATTTTCAATAATCAAACCCTAAACCATGAGCTTGGTAAGCCATAATAGCATTGATGGTAGTAAATAGTGATGAACAATTACGAACTTGATAGAGAGAATGAGAAAGAAAAGTTTGGGAGTTTCAAATTGCAAATGACGAATGAAATAGGGAAAAGGGCTTTTTCAATTTATACCATGCACAGTCTCACTGTTGGATCTGGGAACCAATCAACTATCCATAATCTAATGGTTCAAAGAATGCCAGCAATAAGTTGCCACTAGCCTAGCAAAAACATTCACCAAAGGCATAAACAACCACATGGGCTAGTGGTCGAAACCCAAGAGGCATAGATAAAATGAGTAGAAGCATGTCAAACAACCTATAAGATCATAGATCGCAGCAACAAACCATTGCTCCTAGTCTGCACCGCACCCATACTAGTTAAGGCGTAGTTCTCGTGTGAACTCATACTTGAAGCCATAGCTATCATGCAACCCCCTGCTTGACATGCATGCAACCAACTTTCTTAGGCACCACATGCATGCAACCTACTCGTGTTAATTAAGGCATAACTTTCGTGTGACCTACAAAGTGTAACTCTCATGCGACCTATTTGGGCACTTAAAGCTCACTACCAACTAAGGCACTCTGATGCTCAAATTTATTGCCATCTGAGACAAGTTAACATGGTTGATTGGTCATTCAACTTAATGTTTTATTTAGCCGTGATTTGCAGGGATTTATCCATGCCAAATTACATATTATCTTCCTAGATATATAGAACATCCAACACAACATGTGAGAAACATGAAAAAGTTCATTTATTAAAAACCTCATTCAATGAGGTGAGTTTACATGAAGATTCAAGACTACAAATTAAAGTAAGCCTACAGCTAACATATCCTAAGAGGAAAAGTTGAATTCCAACAAGTTGGAGGATTAATGGGAAAACCAAACTATTCCAACTCTTCCTTTTCCTCTATCCAAGCTAGGAGCTTCTTTCACAACTTGAGTGCCCCCAAGGCTTAACACACCATGCAAGAAGGTCAAAGAACAAGGGTGAAAGAGCTGCATTATTCAGCATGACCATGACGAGGTTGTAAAGAAAGGTAACAAACTTCCTAGGATCCTCAAATCCTCAAAAAGGAATCATCCATGAGAAATTCCTATAACAAAATTTCCTAGGATCCTCCGAGAGGAATTGTCATAGCAGGCCATACACGCTTTATAGCACTTCACCAAAAACCCAGGTCATCATAAACATGGGGGGGCTCAACTAATGCACCCACCGGGTCATTCCATGGAAAGGAGAGAAGGATTTTCACACCTTATATAGACAAGTCTAGTTTTACCGTTGAATCAAGAGACTGTCCAGTTGTTCTTGATCAAACGGTCTAGCAAAAAGCAAGGTTGTCATGCCATTGTAAAACATGTGCATTAAATGCATGGCCTAATGCAGGTAGAATGATAAGATGGAAGTCTAAAATGATAACGCTGAAGATTGTAAGTAGAGACTTTGACAACAGTGCAAGCTGTTAATGAAGACTTTACTAGCAAACTCCAAATCCCAGTCTATAGAGTGAACTAAAAGTTAGGGGGCTAATGTTATAGGCCTTTTTGGAGCTTTACAAATGGGCTAGTTCAAGGCCCAATAGATCAGCTCAGTTGAGAAGGGCCTAACCCATTCTAGAATGAGGCCATGGGAGCTAGCTAGTAGGTTGCCCAACGCGAGCTCAGATCACCAAGCAAGCTACCCCAGGCAACAGTACGAAACACCAAAGTCTAGTCAGCTACCAGGGGCACATACTTCCAACCGATAGATCAACTCCCAAAAACTGATAGTGAATTACCTAGCATTTATTGCCCAATGAGGTGAAAAAGATAGGTTTAGAATTTATCAAATTATATTTGTAGCCCCTTGCTTCTATAAATAAGGGGGAAAAATCATTGTACAAGGAGAGAAAAAAATACATGTAGAAATTTTGCCAAAATATAGTGAAAAATGTATGTACTATTACTCAGCTGAACAATATAGAGAAAGAAAACACACAACAACAAATACAAATATCATGGACATAGGGGTCATACTAACTTTGACCGAACCACATTAAAAATCCTTAGTGTTCATCTTATTCTTCCTTCTCTTGCTCTTTTCTTGCATTTTCACACTTTTTACAGCCGTTTAGGCTTCAAAACCTTTGGTTAACTTATTATCGAGATTGATCGTCAACAACAACAGTTTAAAATCACTCCTATGTTTTTTTTTTTTAAAAAAAAAGACTTTTAAATTTGGAGTTAATATTTATTTCAAGTTTTCTTTTCATAGATTTGATGTGGTTATTAACTGCACCTATATTTTATGTGTGTGTGTGTGTGTCTGTGTGTGTGTTTTATTTTTAATTTTCTGTATTAACCATTTTTTAAACCCCTTCCATTTAATTATTTATCTAAACTTAAATATTCTTATAAAATTTAATGAAAACAAATATAATAATAAATCTAAATAATAATTAAAACATATTTCATTAAATATAAAAGGTTAAAATGTAATTTATCTTATAATCATACAAAAGAAATATTCAAAGGTATACCAATAATCATAAAATTATCCTATATATATCTAGACATAGAAAGATAACAATACTATATAATCTAAAGAGACCATACATGATCCAAGACATCCTTGTCGTTATTGCCACCTTCTGAAGATTTTCTTGCATACACAGGTGAATTGAGATCCTTGGGTGACTATACATAAACTTCATCAACACCATCCTATAAGCATAAACTCAAATTTATTATATCAATGATTTGAAAGGAAGCATTTAAAATGCATGAACAATTATCAAATTCATTGTATCAAGGCTAATATCGAGACCTAACTCAATTTACGCATAAAGCACCTCTATTATAATATCTCAATATTTTTTACAATTCTAATGTGGTAGCATTCTTGAACTAATGTTAGAAATTATTTCATCATTTTCATTCATAGGAGCATTAAAAATGATGTCATATATGTTGCAAATAAAGTTACATTATGTATCTTCTTCACCTAACATTACAAAAGCAAGTCGAGCCAATTTACACTATAAACCCTATTAAGCTTTGAAGCAGGAAAGTCAACATTAATTACACCAACAACTTTGATCTGCATAAGATGGCCATAAGAAGAGCCCATAGGATGAATACCACAAAACCCCAGTAATGGTAATAAGATTATCAGAAGCAGCACAATTTTAAGAATTCCAAAATTTGAATAAACATAAATTGCTACCATAATTTTTTATATGCTCTCTAAATGGAGATTTCTTTTGGGTTGAAACTAAACTTGGAGATGAACTCTTAATGTAGTAATCAAAATTATTATGATCGTATACAATGATGACTGCGAATTCACTTCATGTCCATCTAATCAATGGTAGAGAGAAAAATGAAAAGCTAGCTTTTAATAAAAGTAAGCATATACAAATGAAAAGTTGTTAAAGGAGAAAAAGGGTATTAACAATAAGAAGTAGAAATGGAAACAAAACTTTCTTACAACTCTAGCTATTATCAAAATGTAAAAGGCAATTTTTGTTGATATTTGAATTGGGTAAGACAATTATTACGGAAAATCAAAGCATTCACAATGAAATTGCTAAGCAAAAGTAGGAGGGAGCATGCATGTTGCTGCAATGAGCAACATCAATTATAGTCAGCACGAGGTAGTGAAGGTAGCTATTACTGCTTAACTATATAATCTTTTAAGAAAACACACTAAAATATAGCCTCTAAATAAATACACTACAAAGGAACAAAGATTGAAAGATCAAGGTTAAGCTTATGCAATGCATTAATCTTTTACAGGGCAAACATAAGATAAAAACAATGATTTAAAATGGATTTGTGGTTAGCATATACAGGATTTTAAGAATGCAACAAAAGTTTGGAGGATATTTATATTAAAGTAAATGGCAATCATCATGAACAATGATGAAGAAAAGAAAAAGAAAGAGATAAGAGGAAATTTATCACAAGAATACAGGTTCTTATCAGCTCAATCTCAACTTTTGTCATGTATTTCAAAGATTGCTCAATCAAATTGCAGCACAATATCGGGGCCTTCGTATAGACTATACATTGGCATAAATCATCCACTCATTCAAGGAAACACCTAATAAAACAATCAAACAGAAAACAACAAGATTCAGTGAGAGTATAGCCCTAATTCAATAGCACCTTTAATAATGAAATACTATAATTTAACTACGTGGGTCATAACTACATATGATAACATGGGAAAATAGGGTGATAAAAATAGTGTAATAGAGTTGGAAGACTTTGAGCATCACAATAATGATAGCAAATTAGAGTTTACATGGGTCACAGCTATACCAAAAAAAATACTATTCACCAACAAAATTAAGAGCTAGCATCACTTGAGGATGTCTTAGCAATAATCAAGGATCAACTCAACAGTTTCTCAATTCTACAAAACAGCATAATCAAATTGTTCTCATACAAGTTTCAACTTTTTCACTCTTTGGGGAAGAATAAATTTTCTAATACATATGAATCTATGACTGCTTCTAATCTCATTCATTTATTCACAACCATATACATACTATTCAAAGAACCTATGATTCACATGCTTCTTCTTTTTTTAGAAAAATTATATATTTTGCAATTATATATACATATATATAGTACTTTATAGTATTTTTATACATACAAATATCTACATTAATATGACATCTTTATGTTTGGAGTTAAACCAGGAAATTCATTAGTTATTACTATATTCTCTGCTTATGATTGAACCATGTTTTGGTAAAACTGTATTAATATAAATACTATCAAATACTATGAAATAATTAAATGAAAATTGCTAATTCTACTCTCATCAATTGATATATTGTACTTTCTTATTATACACCATCAACAATTACAAGAAACACACAAAATAAAAAATGTACCTATTAAATTGCAGTTGTATTGTTGCCATGATGAAGTGGAATAAGCCCTCTCATCTTTTTAATGTAAGCTATGATAGCACACACTTATTCTTTTGTTTCAACAAACTGCTCCTTAGATTGATGTAACTTGTCTTTGGTTGTAGAAGCTCAGATTTTAGGCTTTTAACCTCTTTTCAATATGTTGGATTAGTGCCAAAGTTACTAATGGAGTGGACTCCACAGGATCTAGTCCCAAACATTTGTGTCAAGCAAACACCTATGGCTAACTGTGACAAGTTAGCTATATGCATTGATTCAGCAGGCAAATGTATTCTATTTGACATGAAACTTAGTGGATAAATCAAGCATAGTATGGAGGTCTTTTAGAGCAAATTTGGAGGCAATATGACTTGTGTACTATTTTTTTTTATTTTTCTCTATTTTGGACTATTTATGTAATTTCAACCAAAGTAAATTATCCAGTTTGAGCAGATAAGCACATGGTTGTAATCCTTAGATTTTTAGCTTTTCATCAATGTAAAATAATGTACAAAACCCTTTCCGTGATAAAAGAAAAGGCCTTATATTAACTCACAAAAAATATATCTAATTTTGCTATTTGGCCTTTGGCTCAAAATGCTCTTTAATTGACAAGTGCCATGCGAATCATGGTGGGGACTTTTGGCACTAGTCTAGAGGTTAGAGTGTGTAGCTTAAAGCCTCCCCTACACATTTCAAGCTATGTAATAATGCTTAATATGAATCAAAGAAGTAATCCCTCTTCAATATGTGTTATCCCATATTTTAACCGATTTTGCCTACATTCTCACACATTACATGTGTTGCACTCTTAGGTGCCTTGTCATGCTTGTTTTACTTGCTTTGTGCTATACAATGTGTTATTTTTGTCCCTAGGTTGTGAATGGATTATTTGTCTTGATTGTTTATCTTCAGCTGCATGCTCTAATGCTTTGTAGCCTAATATTTTTGTCCATTGATGTCATGGGACTAACTATTAGCTAGCTTGCTTTCAGGTGGTAGATAGTAAGTACTGCATAATCTATCTTGTGAACTTGCTAACCCATGATAGTTGGTATCAAAGCATGGTTTCAACCCACTTTGATTTTGCTTTGATTTGTTACTACGATTAAAAACACTACAATCATTGGAATAATCTTTTCAAATTCATTAATCTAAAAATATTAATAAATAGGGTAAGTATGACGACTTAGTAAGTAGAATGCTAACCCAACTTTGGGTTGAAAACTTATTTGGCCATACATATGATATAATCATATAACATATAAGATATGTGTGTGTGTGTGTGTATAATGGAAAATATATTTTCACATATCTTTAAAAAATGTAATCATAATTATCTCCAAAACTTCTATATCTAATATTTCGTTCTTGCTATCTATCCTTATCCTTGTTGACTATTCTATTACACTATAAATATAACATAATATGAAATCATTATACTTGCTTTATTAAATTATATTTTATGACTATGTAAAGCTCATATCATCTTACTTTACTAAGTCATATCTACTGACTATGTAATCTTTCATAATTATATTAACACTAGGGAATACTGGGGGAGTGTTCTTTCTTTAACTTTAACTTTCCTTTAACTTTGGTTTTTCTTTGTCCGATGGGACTTTTCATAACCTGTGTACCTTAATGCACTTATTCAATGACCCTCTGTCGCATGGGTGACCATTTGTCCTGTAATCCCCTATTGTATAGGTGACCACATACATCTCCTAGTGTACGTAAGTCCACCAATATCTCTTTCCAGCTCACATACAGACACACACATACTTATATCTCTTAGCATTCTTCTCTTTTATCATATACCATATACTTTTATCTTTCTATGACTAACCCACGCCTACCTCATAAATACTTTCTCTATTACTATTCTTCATAATATTTCATAGATGGTATAACGAGATTAAATTTTACAAATACCTTTTTGGAAAAAATTCTCATTTTTAATAAAAAATAAATATGTACCATTTTGTAAAAATAATATTTACTTCAAACAAACTATAGAATTGTAAAAATAAAAATATAATACCTTAAAACAACAATTTCCTTGTTTTGAGAAAAATAACAATTTTAATAGTTTTCATAAACATAAGGACTTTTAATAAATATTTTTGAGAAAATAAAATTAGAAATTCAATAGTCATAATTTTCTACACCATAGAATAAAACTTTCATAACATTTAATGAGTTCATAGCATTTATGCCCTTATGAATATGCAAAGCTGGGATTTCTAAATTAATCCAAAATAAGTACCAGTTTTGCATTTCTTTACTATAAGCCATTTTATACATACATTAAAACAATTAATTATATAATCATGTAGAAAATCAATCCTTAAATTCTAGCCTGAATCTACCTTCCCGCATATATTCTGGCCTAAGTCTAATTCATTAACTTTTATACTCTAGGTCAAATCCATAATCTTATGCTTGTAATGTTTTGGTGTACGTAATTCCATTGGTTTAATTCTTTGACCACATTCTCCATTTCTATCAATCAAAATATCTTGGATAATTTTCAACGATATATACTTTATATGAAAAAAGAAGAAGCCAAAAGAGTAGAATCCCATTCACCTAGTATAGGGAGCTTTCTGAGACCTACAAACATACGAGTCTATTTCTAGTTTCAATTTTTGGCTTTTAACTATTAGGGAAACACTTTTCAACAACTTAAGAAATAAAAAGAAGATCAAAACTAACCCAAAAAAGAACTTAACATTTTTTTAATTAAATATTTCCATTATAAATTAACATGACTAACACATCAATATCACATATCAACCTCTCACTATATATATATATATATTAAACAAGAGCTATCATACAAAAAAAAAGAAGATTATAATTAGTTCCATGATAGGTAGATATACCATTATAAAAAATATTTATTATAATCAATTTATGATAATAAAAAATAATTGTATAGACTCTTAATCTTTTTAATTGGTCCAATAAAAATAATGACAGAAATTATGAATACAAAAGAGTTTAATGAATTTCATCAAAATATATTCATTATGAATATTCATGATAGATATAAATGCAATTATACTACATATGTCCTCATAATAATTAGAGAATATGCAATTTTCATTTATCTCTTATTCACTATAATCTTACTTAAGGATCCTGAATTACAATCAATAATTAAGTTGATTAAAAATAGTATTATATTCTAACATCTAACATCGATAAGGCATTTGAGATTTTAGAACATATAATAAAATTGAATATTGTGTTTCTAAAATTTAATATTGATAGGACATTTAAAATTTTAGAATCACAAAATCTAAATCTACTTTTATATTATAGTAAAAAAAATTATTAATAATGTCACACTGATAGAATGAGTAAATTATCAATATATTGCTCTAAAAAAATTGTTCATTTAATCACCACAAACATGTAATTGATCTCACTATAGGTTACATGATGATAATATAAATAATCAATATATTCTCAAATAACAACATAATTCTATAAATAAATTATCTCAATAAACAAATAGTATCAGAACTAAGAGTATGATAAATATATTATGCATCAACATATGAGAATCTGGTATCAAAATTTCAATAGAAAATTCAAAGAGTATGATAGGCAAGTCCTTGATTATGCAAAATTTACATAATCAGACTTTAATTAATAATTATATAAAATAAAAAATAGTATTTGAAATTTTTCTCTTTTACTTTTAGAGCTAGAATATGTTCCATGGTATTCCACAACAATCATGTGAGGAGCTCCATATCAATTTATTTAAATGCTCATCATTATACATCATCAATGACCCATCCATATAGCTCAATTCCAGCTTTATAAATATAATTTCGTTGAAATTTTCATCTTATGTTAAATAATAAGATATAACGTTAAAAAGTTATATTTTATCACTTACCTAAAATATACATATAATTGACAATTTAATTTGCACAATATATTATGTGGTCAAATTCAAAATTAATATAATTTTAATCAAAAGAAAATAAACTACAATAATTTAGACAAGAAAATATCATATAAATTTACAAATTGTACTTACACAAATAATTTTTAGAAAAAAGAGAATACAATTTAAAAAATTAGAAAGATATCAAACTCATATAATTAAGTAGCCTTGAAATAAACAATTTTGCTTATACATTAAGTATAATATGCAACTAGAAAACATATTATTAACATAATTATTTATGTGATAAATAAAATGAACAAATGCCAATTTGCAGTTTGAACATTTACAATCCCAACATTTTAAACTTTTACTAATTGTATTTAAAAAAATATTATTATTATTTTTTAAATTCTCTGGTTAACTCAAGGATCAATGATGGTCTGTAAGCTAGGAAGGGCCATTTGAAATTTGAAGCTAACAAAAGAATGGTTGGTAGAAAAAACGAAGCCGCTCAATTTGTTTGGAAACCGTGAGAACAGAAGGTAAAATGAAACCAAAAAAAAAAAAAAAAAGAGGAAGTTCAAAACTTGACAACATTGTTGATTATGCTTGTCAAACTACCGAATCCCATTAAAGATGAAATACTGGCGCTATGTCGAACAGACGAATAGATTACCCACGTGCAAAATAATTTTTACATATGAGATTTGAAAGATAGAAACAGCCAAAGAGTCAATTCTATTATTGTTTCTTGAGAAATTCTTTTCACACATCCAAGGGTTTTATTTTACTCAATAAGTCAAATAATCGTGTCGTTATCTGGAATAAAAGTCTTAAGTTTTCACAATCAATTACCTCGTATATAAATGATGAACAACAACACAGATTTATCATAAAAAATAATATATAGTCATAGAATATAATTAATTGAGTTCTATATCGTTGTTAAAAATAATTGAAATAATCAAGCAAATAAGTTTAACATATCATAAATATATATATGTGTGTGTAAAATAATAAATCTACTAATTGAATATGCACCTAGTGATTACATAATATTCATAATCATTATATATGATATCTATTTGCAATTATTTGTGAGAGAGAAGAAAGAAAAAAAAATTAGAAAAAATGAATTCCTCTCTAGTTTAAATGCTGTCATTAGATTAGAGTTTATTACCTCAATAAAACAACAACAAAATAAGAGTAGGGACCTCTCTTGAAGAAATGAATTGGATTAGTTTTCCTATCATTAATAGCACAATAAGTAAAGTTTACATAACAATAGATTCACAAATAATCTACACTAAAATCTAATAACAATATGATTATATATTTAGACTGTAAATAAATAATATTATTTATCATTTAATAATTCAATTTATAATAAATTAATTAATTATATTAGTTTGTAATATTATTTCAACAATATATTCATACAAATTTCACATTTATATATTTATTTATTTTTGCAAAATCGAAAAGTCTTCACACTAGGAGTATGTATATAAGTGAAAGAGTAATAACTTCTTAAACCCAACACTATATTATTGGGAAAGTGATCAAAGGCCAACATTCAACTCAATACAGGTAGCCCACTTAAATTGCTCGTTTAGGAGCGTTGCTGGATTTAGAATTATGACAAAAACTGTCATCACAAATTTAAAGGCCATATCCTCAACTTTAAATCAATAGAAAAAGTCTCCTGACTAAGCATCACAAACACGAATTTTTTTCATCCCTTAAATCTAATGTTTGCCAAATTAATTATCATGTGATTTAAGAAGTAATTTGGTTCACAAAAATTTCATGAGAAGTATAACTTTTTGAGGAGTAAAAAATATTTAAATTGTTTGATTGATAACTAACTCAAAAAATAAAAAAAATTACTTTACAGAAAATTCTACTTCTTATAAAATATGTAATGTTGCTTATTTAATATCAAGTAAGTCCTACTTCTTGCACTTTCAATAAAATAAAAATATAAAGTTATCATTACAAAATTTAAATAATAACAAAATTATCTTTTTAAAAATTTATCAAATATCTTGATCAAAAAGTATAATTTTTTTATAAAATATTTTAATTATTTTAATAATACTTATTAAAATATTTATAATTAAATCAAACATCACATATAAACTTACTTTGTTGAAAAATTTTCTTTTTTAATGCCCTTTTAAAAAAATTTAACTTCCTATCAAAATTTATTTTTTAAGTGAACCAAATTCCTCGTAAGTATCAATATCCAAGGTTTTTATTTTGGATGTGTTTGAATTCTCCACCGTCGAATCAATCAAGGCGAAAACTTGAAGTGTGGATTTGAAAAAGACGCATAACTGTTGGTCTGGAAGATTAAGTGGGCTAAAGAAAGAGGTTGGTTTGGGAAATTAAGTGGGCTTATTTTGGATCCGATACCCAAAAATTGTTTTATTTACCAATTTCTTTAAACTTAATAAAAATAAAAATACAATCTATGATTTTAAAATTTATAATTTTTCATTAAAATTTATTGCTTTAACAAAAAAAAATTGTTTATTTTTCATATAAATTTATACTTCAATTTCTTTTGATACCAAAAGAGATTTATCACTACAAGAAAATTACGATTTTCCAACGGAATATTCCAACGGATTTGTATTCCGTTTGAATATCCGTTAGAATACCCGTTTTATTCCAACGGATATTCCAACGGAATTTGTCCGTTGGAAAATGGCGCGGTAAAATCGCGCCTTTTACATTCTACCGCAACACGTCGTTTCACTTTTTTATTCCAACGGATAAATTCCGTTGGAATCTTCTTAACCCTTATTACCGTCTTCTCTTTCTTTTTCTGCAGATTTGCACGCGATTTTTTTTCTTCTTCTTCTCTGCGCGATTCTTCTTCTTCTTCTTCTCTGTTCTTCGATCCTTTCCCGATGCGTTTTCTTCGTTTTCTTCCTTGTTTGAAGCCGGAATTGCGTCGCAGCACTTGTGTATCATCTCCCTCCATCTTCCTGTTGCTTAACTCCTCCTCCTCTTCCCTTCGACTTGGATGAGCTGCTGGTAGCAAATATTAGGTAATGTTTATGTGATTGTTTTATGTTTTTCAACTTTTGTGATGTTTTCTGTCAAGGATTGAACTCACAAATAATGAAAAT
>JANHAO010009703.1:0-18183 GCA_026873985.1 Saraca asoca
AAGGCTGCTATGATTAAGAATTGGATCAGTCCAAAGAAGCATGTAAATGATGTGAGTGTAAGTTTTGCCGGATACTTCTTTACCACTGGAGCCTACAAAGTTGTTGATTTACAGCTTAGTTAATTTTGAAAATAGGAAATGATCAAGCCAAAATGCATGTCTGCAACTTTACAAACATTTGTAATTATCACCAATACTATCTTGGATCTGTTAAATGAAGGACATGAAGCAACAAATTGACTTATCTGAATTTTTGCATATATGTACAGTTAAATTCATTATGAGCAGACCTGAAAAACCATCCAGCCAGCCCATGATAAGCAATGTCCAAGTGTATAGAGTGTCTGGTGGAGAAAAGGAGGGCCTTTGTAGAGAGTGATTATAGTAGCACCCCCCACACTGGCAATGGTTCCTAGAACTTTTGCCAATCCATCTCTCCTTGCAATATTTAGACTCTCAAGCCTGGTAAAGGATCAAAGAATTTTTAATCTATAAAACAGATTAAAACAAGAAATAATATCCACAGCTAGGTGATTTGTTGACAGAGCATCTGGTTTTCAAGTGTCAAAAATAGCTTCCGACCCCCACTTTTTGTATGCACACACAAAAACGAAAGGTAGGAAAGTGAATTGATTACCTTAGAGCTGAGGCCATGACAAAAGTGATGGCTGGAACAGAGTTTTGCATTGCAGAAGCAAGAGTTGGAGATGCATAATACAATCCCAAAAAGTAAAGCCCTTGGTTTGCAGTAATCCTACAACGGACAACAAAAATAACATCAAATAGAAGAGGACAATGTCAGCAGCAATAGGATGGAAGTGAGAGTGAATAAAACTTCAGCTTATATATATGCTTACCCCAGTAATGCTAAAAGGAAGAACTCGACCAGCAATGAGAAAGTAAGGGGTGGCCTCTGATTCCTTATCATATGGACACGAGAGCAATGCTCCATGTTAAAATTCTTTATGGCATGAACAAAAACTCAGAAAAAACATCAACAGGAAAGATGAAAACAAGGTTAATATGGAATCTCACTTTTCTAAGAAATAAGCCAGTGGGCTTAACAAAAGCAGAGCTATTATATTCCTGTAAACTGGGTAAACAACTTTGCTGACACCAGTGTTTAGTGCGAGTCTTGAAACAATATGAAATCCTGCAAAGCAGAATTGCAGAGCAAGTAATGCCACAAGAAGCTTCATTTTCTCTGTCACAACTCTTCCCATTCTTTGTTATCTCCTTGTAGACTTGTTAATGATGCACAATTAGCCAAGGGGAGGAGCTTCTATATAATAGGAAACTCCAGAACTAGGAGGAATATTAAAGTGTATATCCCTTTATAACGAATATCAGTAGTTATGCATATTATTTGAAGCATCAGAATAGCATCTTCAAAAACAATAGAAAGTTTAGCAATGCATGATATTATGTTATCTCTCCTCTCTATTTTATGTATTTTGCATGTAATATTTCGGGTATGAGTTTTTCGTTTGCATGTTGACTTCAGAATTAAATATTTAGGGAGACAGTTTGAAAGTGGATCATGTTAGCCAGGTAGTTAGAGAGTGGCCAACCCCTATAATTTATAGGACCATGTTCCCACCTTCCTTTATTGATTCTTACTCTGGTGAGACCATGGTCTCAGTTCTCTATAATTACAGAAACAATCATTTTAATATTTTAACCATAAATATAATCATACACAAAATAAAATTTGAGACAAGTTGCAAGTTTGATTTTCTCGAATTGCAAAAATTATCCTTTAAAGTCATATCACAATAAATTCTTTTAAAAAAATATAAATAATTTATCTTTTATTCGTCTAAAAAAATAAATAATTAATGTGAGTACAAATTAGATGCCAACTAAATTAATAAAATGGTATTAATTTATTTGAAGCATATCATGATAATGATAATGATGATAAAGGTTGTTGATTGGCCGCTTTTTTAAGATTAGACTGAAGTGATTCTTTTCATTTGAATGTAAACAAAGGATGGGGAAAGAACATGAATATGAAGCAAAGGTGGAATGTGCTGCTGTTCATGATCTAGCCATTAAAAAACGAATGGAATAAATGAGGCACTAAAAATTGCAAATCACATGTAGCTTCCTAAAATTGCTTCTTGTGTTTTTTTTTTTTGTTTTTTTGTTAAATGGAAGAGCTAATTTTCTTCACAAGTAAATTAATTTGTTAAAATTTATGACAGTTTGGGTTAGTACCCACAAACGATTACTGAAGAGTTGAATTTTCTTTGAATAGAAAAAGTTGGATACTATATTGTTTGTAGACAAATATCTCACTCGAGACATCAACTAGATCATAGGAAGACAACTATTAACTTGATGTGCAAATTCATGAACCGTCCATAGATTTATGCATACAAGCCTTGGCAAATACTACAATTTGAAGACACAGAGAATATTCCTGATTGAGAGGCTGCTTGTGGACGATATATTGTCTGTAACGCCACATTAAAAAGAGAACATAATTTGTTTACTTACGTTATAAATAAAGTGGTTTTTCAAGAGATTCATGATTTGCTTTGACCAAACTCAATAATTTTAGCTCCGGAAAGTCATTTTATGTCATATATGTTTACTTTTGTTCATAATTGTTTATATATGATAAACTTATTTGATTCATGGAATGTTTTATTCCTGAGCATCTTTTATGTCTGGAAATGGCTCATTCCCAGGAATATTAAATTTTTAACTTTCCTTCATAAATTTTATTCTTAGGCATCTTTTATGTCTGGGAATAATTTTTTATCTTTTGTACCAAATATAAAAAACTTTTATTCCCACATCACTTTCTCAGGAATAAAAAAATATAACTGATACCAAACACAACCTTAAATTGATAAAATCTTTCTTATATATACAGTAAATTATGAGGATAATATTTTTCTTATATCTCTCATTGGTTAGAAAACATCCTTCTTGGAATAACATGCAAGTTCCATTATAGAACTTAGTTTAAGGATAAAATGCAAGAACAAATCCATGCATTATATGTACAAAACCAGCCGCAACAATGTACTTCAATTTAGTTAACCCATCATCACTTTGGAAACACAACATCTTAATTATCTTCACCGAAATTATTTTAGTTACTAGAAAAAATAAAGCGTAAAAAATTAATTTTAGTAAATTAGTAATACAGCCACCAATGTTGATAGAGGAATGCACTAAGAACAAATACATGAACTTGTGGTAAATGAACAATAAATGCTCTCGTTCATAAGCCCTTTTTATTAATTAAAAGAAAAATGAATAATAAAATCTGTTTTTTTTTTTTTCTCTTCCTCAACAGCAATATAGAGACTTGACCTCAGGACTTTCTGCAAATTAAATTGTCAAGTTTCTTCTAGTAGCTCACTCCATTCTTAACTTGGATTCTTTAGGAGCTTGTGTGTTAATCCATGTTTTTTTTTTTCGGCTATTACGACTAAATTTAAATTTAGGTGGGGTGAACACTTGGGCAATGACCCCAGGCTTAGCCCTAAGGTCTCTCAGACTGTTAAATATTTTTTAAAAAATTGCCTAGCTATTCTAACATAATATCAGAATTTCAAAATTCCACCTTAAGTTTCATGAATTGAACAGTAAACTAGTATACAATCAACTGCAGTATGAACCACCACAGCATCTTACAGTGACAGAAGCCATATTAAACACTAATTTAAACAGCTAGAAAAAGAAACAATCTCTATTTCTATGTCACACAAGGAGCTTGCTTGGCACAACAGAAAGGAGCGTTATGGACACCAATAGTGGCTCCCAAACTACTTGCGCTTAAATGCAATTACAATGGCTGTGCAATTATCTTTACAGCCACGCTCACGAACAGCTTCCCTTACAAGATGGCGACTCACAGTTGCAACAGGTAAACCCTCCTGACAAAGATTCACTCACTTGTGTCAATCATAGAACAGGACATCCGCAGTAGTTAGGCAGCATGAAACAGTAAATCATAAAAGAAAATCTAAGTAAGCCAGAGAAATGAGAATGTAAATTTTCCTGATAGCTTGATAAGCAGTTCCTGCAATGTCACTACTCAAACTGTCACTGAGAGGAAATCTTATATTTAGATAGCATGCCCAAATATGCATTTTGAATGGAAACAAAATTTTGAAGGAATAAGATAGTAGATAAGAACTTTTTTCTCATTTAAAGTAAGAGATAGAAACAAACTTACTTTCAGTAATTTCTGAACAAAATCAACAGCATCACTGGGCCCAAATACCTGATATAAGCCAAAATTGCCATTTCATTATTACAGTAGACGCAGACAAGAAAACAAGCTCATGACAAAACTATAGCATTTAAGAAGGTAAAAAGACCTACCCCCCAAAGGCCATCACAGCCAAGAATGATGAAATGCTCTCTATCGGTAAGGTCAAAAGAATGAATATCTGGGGTTGCAACAACCCCAACCTGCAAATAGTATCATTCTTTAGTATAGATTTCTTCTGACATGAATAGTCTATTTTGGGATCAAGAGAAATGAGAGCCAAGGGAATCAAATGCAGGCCAACTTCCTAAAAATATACTAAAAATTGGAAGCTAGCCCATCATTTCCTTCACTTCCGCCTCAAACAGAACATAAGTAGACACCCGAGTAGTCAAGCCCAAAAATATAGGGTAGATGAGCAAACACATGATAGTTAATTAGTCATAAATAAGCAAAATAGTACTTCGATGAAAAACCAAAACTGTAGACAAGGTAATGATACTGCTGCAGAAAATGAAGAAAAGAAATCCTATCATGTGGTAAATTATAGATGACAAAGTATTACAAGCATCTATAAGATAAGGTGAATATGGATCTATATGGATCCATGGGTCTAAGAGTTCAGAGGAAAACTAGTCATATATGACTAAAGGTTACAGGATTCTGTGTTTGGTTGTTCAACCAAATGATAAAGGGAAAATGTAAAGTATGAGAATAGTGAGAAGAGGACCTTTTTGAACTGGCGATCTCCAAAAGCTCTAGAAACTTCTAGACGCCCTTGTAATCGTCCATTTGAACTCACAACACCACCAGCCTTCAAGTAGAAAAACTTCATTCAGAATATATATATATATATATATATATATTTCAAGGTGAGCACCAATCACTATTATCAAGCTGATTCTTGCCCCCACTCAATTCTTGCCAGATGGGATGTTGAATCACCCCAAGAAACCACTGAACCACCCAGATTTACAGACAGCAATTCTGTCAAGTTTTTAAAAAATAGATTTTTCTCAATCATGAGTCAGAAAGTTTGTTACAGAGATTGTGTCAGTATATGGAAAGTGGTAACTATACAGATGGGAATGAAATTTTGATGTACTGCAGGGGCTTATTCATCATGTACCCCTCTAATTAACAACAAGTAGCATGTACTGCTACATAATCATAGTGCTTTAATTATTCTGTATCAACAGTGCATTTTGTACCTTCTGAATGCGAGTACGTTCCTGTGGGTAGATGGCTTTATGTTCCCTTGTCAGAACGATGGCCTTCAGGGCTTTAACACCATCTGAGCAATTTTGGGATCCATCTGGTATAGTTGAGCGTGCTACAACTGCTTTGGCATCCCCTATGTTTGCAACAAAAACCTAGCAAACATTAATCACATGGTATCAACCCAAGGCTAAGACATTCATATGCAAGCTGGCAGAAAGCACTTAAAAATTTAATAAGTTTTCAGTAATACTTATAGTTATAAAAAGAATCACTGTTAGATGAGGATATAAATTATGCCCAAAATCTTCAAAATGTAAAAAGGGCAGCTGGGTGCATGAAGCTTCCTGCGCCATTCGCAGGGTCAGGCAAAGGGTCAGATCACAGAGTCACCTCATGGTCACATGGTGATTACTTTACCCTTGCACCAAGGCACCCATTCAACATTAAGTTTGCAAATTTATAATTTGTAAGCTTAGTTGAAAACAAGTAATGGAATGCTTACTTTTTGTCCTAATATCCAAACACATACAGCTGTAGCACCATCCTGCCATCCCCCTGACAAAAATGTACTCAGCAAAATAAACATAACCTCAAGAAAACTGCTTTTAAAAACGCAGATAAGAAATGCTTACTATTGAATGCATTAAAATTTCAAAAGCATGTCAAAAGCTGATTTCATGAAACTATCTGTGTATGATTCAACTTTGTTCAACAAAGTTATCATTCATAATTCTTCCAATAGTAGCTACAGAAAACAACTTCACGTGGCTTATTAACAGCTCAGACTAAGCTGCAGTAACACCAAGACAGTCCAATCATTTTAACAATATGTCCACATTCATATATGTAAGAATGGCTGCAGCAAGTTCAAATCTTACCCCAACTAAAGAGATGTTAAGCTTCCCCCAAAGTAATTTATAAAATGGTCAACTTGTGAGATAAGAAATTCGTTTTCTTTTTGACAAGCTTCACTAGGATTTAACATTAATAATGCATCACTTGACAATAAAAACATTGCAATAGGGGTAAAAATCTGAATGAGGATTTAATACAAACAATTAAGAACATGACCTACAATTGCTCTACTAATCCTTATATTCTGAACATACTTCAAAGCCAATTATAGCTGCAAAAAGTTTTGAACTAGATTTTATACAATTAATGAAAATAGATCAACAGGTCTATAGAAACCAGTCATACCTGCAGCACTTTCTTGGAGAAGGGATTCATCAGTTTTACGAAAACCTAAATCAGATCAATGTCATGAAATATATTTTTCTGTAACTAGAAGGAAATTTGCCAGTTAAAAAATTTTAAAAATGACACATGTAAAATAAATGCTTACCATCAAGTATAGCTCTTTTAGCAGTCTTCACATCCAACTGCAATGCATCATGGAAAACAGGTAAATGAAACAAAATATTAACGCAATATAACAATGGAAATTAGAGGGCACTAAAAACACAGAGAGAGAGAGAGAGTGACAACTAAACATGGTATCCTCTCCAGTATTACTCAATACTACTTGAGCAGTAGTACTCCTTAATCATTTAAAGGAGAAAAAATAAAGCAATGTGTTATTGTGATAGGTAAGATCAGCAGCAAGTGGTTGTCAAAAACCAGTCCTGGTTTATGATAATAAAAATTAGAAGTATGAAAATTAACAATAACTATCATTTACATCCTTCACAAAATCACAGCTTTATCAAGAATGTGTAATTCTCTAACTGGCTATTCAGTATGGCCATGATGAGCGATACAGAACAAAACAGAAAAACAAAATTCGAACCAATCAACAATAGCTTAATATGTTTGCTAGAACTTAAGTGTATCATTGATCAAGAATTCATGAAATTAGACCAAGCAAACACACCAACTCACGTGGTAATCCTGCTGAAAGAACATTTCCATGCAAATACTTCTGAGCATAATCTGCAGCTAACCGACCTCCATGTCCATCATAGATTGCAAAATGTGCACATCTGACAACCAAGGACCCTGAGTTACTAAGAAATACTTTGAAGCACACATTTTTTGTATAACTGATCAACTTATGAACCCTTGATTCTTTGTTCATAGGCAATCCACATACTTATAGACTCATGTGCAAAGAAATTGCTGAGGGAAGGCTGGACGAGCAAAATAAATAGTGTGTTGAAAACATGATATTGCTAATTGTTGCCTAATACTAAGAAGAGAAGTGTCTGATACTTACAGCTGTTACTTAAGTCACCCCAATACTTAACCTGAGTACCAACTACCACTAAATAACTAAAATGATGTTGAGTAGTGACAAACATAATATCGTTCAACAATATATTACAAGCAAAAGTAAACTGTATACCATCCATACTCAACATAATTCAGATTAATTACACAAAAAATTTTGTTCAAAATAGAAGGTAGTATAAGTGTGTATCTACAATTATATATGGGAATATAACATATCTAATGTTTCATTTTATAGACACAATATGCTTCAACTAATTGAATGATAGCGTGACTATCCCAACATTCTCAACACTCCCAAATTCCCAATTTACCACACAAAGCATTACATTAGTAATACAAAGCAATAACAATAAGAGAAGATAATACCTTAATTTTCCCGGGTAATCTAAACTAGCGTTCAAAAGAATCACCCATGCGTCCTCCATCGTATGCCTAGACCCTTTATCCTCCGCTGCATCTGCTTCAATCTCGAAGGCTACTTCCTTTAAATCTTCAGAGTTACAACTTAGCTGCCCTGAGCCTGACTCGCTACTCTTGTCCCCCTTGTTCAGAACAACTTCCCGGTTTCGAACTTCTTCCTCACCCATTACACTCGCAACTTCAGTTCTCGACTTCTTCCCCGTAAAATCACGGGCTTCCGAATCGGCTTGGCGCTTGTGATTAGGCTTTGAATTTGAATCCTCAGGTTCCACATTTACACTCCCATTCCCACTGGAACATTGGGTGTTTTCATTCATTTTTGTGCTTAGGACTGGCAAAGCTAAGATAGTGGAAAATGAAGCTTGATTTAGAGGAAAAGTTTCAAACTGCGAGAGGAATTGACGCTGATTAAGGAATGAGGTAGAAGAGACAGGGAGAATAGGAATTTTTTGCTATCTAAACTCAGCACGCGACAGGCGCTAATCCGCCTATCAGCTAGGAGAGATTCTACCGGACCAAGAACCTTCCTCCGCCTGAAAAAATAGTGAAATAAACACAACGCATGCCCGAGGTTTTGTTTGGTAGCTTGTTTTATTTTTTTATTTTTAAAAATTATTTTTAAAAATAGTTCAGAATTATTTTTAAAAATAATTTTTAAAATAAGATTTTAGAATAAAATTTTTAAAATTATTTTTAAAAACAGTTTTATCAAATAGATTTTTTTATTTTAAAAATAATAAATTATTTTTAAAAATAAAAAATTATTTTTAAAAACAGTTACCAAACAGGCCCAAAGACTCTGAAATCTGGAAAAATGCAAATTACCCAATTTAATTTTAGCTAATTGAATTAAACATATGTAACTATTTATTTTTATGGTAAGATATTTTCAATCTTAAATAAGAAATAAATTACATTTATATAAAAAAAATTTTCTTATGATTTTGAGAGGAATTTAAACAATATATTACATCTATACAATATAAGAATATGTTATAGGCATTTTCTGAAAGCATATTTTGGGTCGGCCGAGGTCCAATAGAAGGCACAGTTAGTTTAGATGGAGGTCCAAATCGGAGCTCGAGGTTGCTGAGCGAAGACTCCAGATCGTCTGGTGCAAACTGAAGACATCTCGCAATGTTACAAGCAGAGAGCGCGACTCGTTGAGAAGGCTTTCAATCCCTCAGTGAGAAGCCTACTACCTTCAAAAGGAATGACCAGGCAAGGATAGTGAGGTCGTCCAAGGCCACCAGCTCGCTCAACCTCCAGCTCGTCCACCAGAAACGGATACCTGTATGGAATCTAGTCAGCAATCTAAGGCACATGTCTCCAGGTGACAGCTCAACCTCCAAACTTACACATCAGTTCCTCGAAAGTCCGACAATGATTTGCCCAACATTAATTATCTGACGCTAAGTATTAAATACCTAGAGCGGTAGAGATAATCATTTTGTTGTTTATGAAATTACACTTGTAATCCTCTCCCTTTCTATAAATAGGAAGGGGAGATCACTGTAAAGCAAGAGGAAGTTCATACATGCAGAAACTCTGTCAGTACTGAGAGAGAATATTGTTCATTGTGAGAAAACTCTATTGTTGTATTCATACTTTGTAAAAACAATCCCTTTAATGGATAATCAAAGAACAACGTGGACGTAGGGGCCAACTTGGCTTTAGTCAAACCATGATAAATTCCTAGTGTGGTTGTTCCTTCTTCTCTTCTATTATCTTCTTTTACTATTTTCTGTTATACTCTTGTTGCAGTTAGGGGTAATACTGAACTCAAACTAGTTGATCGGATTTTGGTATCAACATTTTGGCGCTAGATGGAGGGCCCCCACTGCACATTCTTCATTTTCAGTCTCTGATAAGCTATTTCAAGCGTAATGGCAAGAGGAAAAGCTACTGGGAGTGCAGAAGTTCCTACTGGCCAACCCGAAGGTCAGACGCAACAGCGCACGGTCTCCTTTGTTCTACACCAACCTATAGCCCACGAAACTGATGAGGCCCAAGCCTGGTAATAGTGCCAAGAGGTACTTGATCGGCGTCAGCAAACACTGGAGAATATTGTAAAAGAACTGGTTGATATGGTCCAAGAATTGGCTCAAGCGCATGCTCAAGGCGCACCTAGGTGGGAAGAAGTGGCTGTACCCAAGAGTGGACATCATCAACCTGGGCCTCAGCATGAAGAGCAAGCCAGGGCTGAGCGTCATTGAATTGGCTCGCTTCATTCATCCAATTCGTGGCTAAGGTCCAAATTCCACCAAGTTCGGGAGGACAAGGAAGACAATCAACAAGGTGAAAGCTCGCATTGAAGTGAGAGCTTGCACAAGATCGACAACAAGCATGAAACGGACCATGACTCATTTGGGTACGAGAGCAGTGGGAAGCATAAAACTTCTAACCGACATTCTTGTAGTAAGCGAGAAGAGAGGAGTCGAAAGACCTCCAGTCATCGGTCCAAGTCTCAAGACCCGATGGTCAAAGAACTACTCCAGAGGATGGAACAATTGGAGAAGAACTCTGCATCTCGGGGGAACCGAGAGTCCTATGAGGAGAGAACTCCTCTCTCTTGCTAGATTGAGACGAAGCCCATTCCTCACAGATTCAAGATTCCAAACATCCCCCTCTACAATGAAGATAGTGATCCTTACAGCCATTTGGATGCTTTTAACATCCAAATGGACCTGCAAACCTTGAATCCGCTAGTGAAGTGTCGAGTCCTCCCGGCCACACTTGGGGAAGTGCCACAGACGTGGGTCAGAAGTCTCCCAACTCATAGCATAAGGAACTGGGAGGAATGTCATACTAAGTTTCTCAACCAGTATAGGGCATTGAAGAGGCAGTTCACCCCCTCTTGCCACTTGGCCACAGTCTTCCAATGGAAAGATGAGTCGCTTAAGGACTACATCACCAGGTTCCAACAGGAAGTCAGCAACGTAGACAACCCGTCAGATGAGAGTATCCTCACGACAATTTCAGCTGGACTCTGAAAAGATAGAAAGTTATATGAGAACATATATATGTCCCCTGTTAAGAGCCTGGGTGAGTTCTACGAGCGAGTTGTAAAAGAGATCCGGTGGAAAGAAACCTTCGGCCCAAAGAAGCCGAATAAGAAGGAGGAAGCAAGTACCTCCAGCAGAGGTAGGAAAAGAAGTGGGAGCAGGAGCAATAAAGAAGGCCAGAAAGGGGGCTCCAGAGGCTAAACGGCGAAAAAGGCCCGAAATGAGCAATTTCAACCTCAGTATTGCTACGATACCTATACTGTCCTGTTAGATGCACCGAACAGGATCTACGCAACCAAGAGAGACAACAAAGATTTCGACAGACCCAAGCCCTTAAGGACCCTATCGAAAAGAGGAATCGTAACAAATTTTGTGCCTACCATATCAAGGTCGGGCATAACATGTCAGATTGTTAGGGGTTAAAAGACACCATTAAAGACTTCATCAAAAGAGGCCACCTGAGAGATTATGTGGTGAGATCCGTAGGGGAGCGATCCCCGCGTCCCCAGCAACCTACGTCACAACGCCATCAAACTGTGGAACATGAGGAAGCACCCTCTATGAGGACCATCTTTACCATACATGGTGGACCTTATATAGCGGGTAAACCAATCGCGCAATTGCTATGTGTGAGCAGTGGGATATGTCTTCCTGACGAGTCACGTGGAGCGTGAAAGGCTTGCCAAGAAGGCTAGGATAGCCTCAGACGACATCTCCTTCATGGAGGAGGACGCACAAGGGATTCACTATCCATATAATGATGCAATCATCATTCGGGCGAAAATCAGCAATGCCGAGGTCCGAAGAATAATGGTGGACACTGGGAGTTTTGTGAACGTAATGTACAAGGGTGTTTTGACTAGATGGGTGTGAGCTCGAGTTAGCTAGATCCATCGCCTGAGCCCCATTTATAGTTTTATAGGAGATGGGATACTCCTGATGGGATGGATCAAGTTCCCATATACTCTCAGGGACCTCGATAAGCAAACAACCGTCATGGCAGACTTTCTGATTATAGATTGCCCCTCGGCTTACAACGTGGTGCTGGGGCGACCTACCATGAATGATTTTGACATGGTAACATCAACCAGAACACTGACCATCAAGTTCCCAATCCCAAACGGAGTTGGATACGTCCGGGGAGAGCAGCAAGTAGCCCGACATTGCTATGAGGATGCAGTCAAACTCAGGGTTCAAGGGAAGAAAGTTAATGTGGTGCCCGGGGGAGAGCCCCAGGCAATAAGCATAAAAGGGGTTAGTTATGACCTTGACTCTTGAGAGATGGACACAGAGTGAATCGCAAGACTAGTTGAAGAGCAGGAAGATGTGTGAGTAAGTGAGGCGAACGAGGAGAGATGCCTCAAGTTGGGAAAATGCCTGCCACCCAATGTGAAAGCATAATTGACGAATTTTCTCAAGGTGAATATGGATGTTTTTGCCTAGAACCATGAAGACATGGTGGGTATTGATCCGAGTATAATGTCATACAGACTAAATGTCGACCCCCAGGCCAAGCTAGTTTGCCAAAAGAGAAGACCAATGACCGTCGAATGTTATGCGCGCTCAAGGAAGAGGTGGACAAGCTCTTAGCAAGCAATTTCATCCGAGCGGCATGATATACCACTTGGGTGGCCAACCCCATCCTCGTAAAGAAGAAGAATGGAAAATGGAGAATGTGTATTGACTTTACAGACCTTAATAAGGCATGCCCCAAAGATAGTTTCCCTTTGCCGAGGATAGACTAACTTGTAGATGCAATGACAAGGCATGAACTGCTTAGCTTCATGGACACCTATTCAGGATACAATTAGATTCTAATGGCCACACAGGACAAAGAGCATACCTCATTCATAACTGATCGTGGGTTATATTGTTACAAAGTGATGCCCTTCGAGCTTAAAAATACAGGGGCAACCTATTAGCGACTAGTGAACATGATGTTTCGAGAATAGATTGGCAAGACCATGGAGGTATATGTTGATGACATGCTGATAAAGTCTAAATAGCTTGTTAATCACGTCTGCGACCTAGATGAGATGTTCTAAATCCTGAGAAGGTTCCAGATGAAACTGAACCCACACAAATGTGTGTTTAGAGTAGCATCGAGCAAGTTCCTCAGCTTCATAATCAATAATAGAGGGATTAAAGTGAACCTGGAAAAGATCAGGGCACTACTTGATATACATTCTCCCACCGGTCCAAAAGATGTCCAAAGCTTGAATGGCCAGATCACTGCACTCAATAGGTTTATTTTAAAGGCAATGGATAAGTGTGTTCTCTTCTTCAACGTCCTCAAAAGGGCGAAAAGGTTGGAATGGACCCCAGAATGTGAAGTCACCTTCTAGGAACTCAAAACTTATCTAGGGCAAGCACCTCTCCTTTCTAAGCCAAAAGAAGGTGAGAGATTGACCATATACTTAGGGGTATCCTAGCACGCCTTGAGTGCGACCTTAACACGAGAAGAGGAAGGAATTCAACTTCCCATTTATTATGTAAGTAAAAGGCTGTTAGATGTAGAAACAAGGTACTCACCCATGGAAAAGTTCACCTATTGCCTGGTCATCGCCTCGAGGAAGCTGCGACCCTATTTTCAAGCTTACAGCATCAGAATCCTCACTAAATACCCATTGAGATAAGTTTTACAAAAGACAGACACCTCAGGATAGTTACTTATATGGGCAATAGAGCTCGTTTAGTTTGATATTGAATACAAGCCTAGAACAGCTATCAAGGGACAGGCATTGGTCGATTTTATCACTGAATTCACAGAGCCTTTACAAGACGAGGTAGAGGTTCCTAAGGCCATATGGTGGGACTTATTCGTTGATGGGTCATCCAGTGACCAAAAGGCTGGAGCAGGGATGCTGCTTATCAGTCCTGAAGGACACAAGGTCTTTTGTGCACTGAGGTTTGGCTTTCAAGCTACGAACAATGAAGTCAAGTACGAGGCCTTATTGGTGGGTTTACTACTAGCTAGAGAGGTGCATGTCGAGAAATTAAGGATTTTCAGTGACTCACAATTTATTGTTTGCCAAATAAAGGGTGAATATCAAGCTTGGGGGTATAAGATGATGAAATATCTCCAGAAAGTCCAAGAATTGTAAGGCTCCTTCCAACAATTTGAGATCGCTCAGATTCCGTAAGCTCAGAATGCACACGTTAATGCTTTGGCTCATTTGTCTATCACTGATGATCCTGATCTCATAGGAGCAATCCTGGTAAAGCTCCTATCATCTCCAAGTATTGAGCATCAAGATGTTGTTATGGCGATTACCAGAGCGTCTAACTCCTGGATGAATCCAATCTTGGACTACTTACAGAATGAGAAGTTACTAGAAGATAGACTCGAGGCATGACGTTTGCGAACTCGAGCAACTAAATATTGCATCTGCAACAACACACTTTATAATAGAGGGTATACAACCCCACTTCTGAGATGCATAGATGGTAAAGACTGCAGCACTGTCTTGGAGGAGATTTATGTGGGACATTACAAAAATCATGCTGGAGGGCTGTCCTTGGCACAAAAGGCCCTTCGACAGGGATTCTACTGGCCGACTATGAAGTAGGATGCCATAGACCTCGTCTAGAGGTGTGATAAGTGCCAGAGGTTTGCAAAGGTGCCACGAGCTCCACCAACCTACCTAAAGCAGATGACAAGTCCATGACCATTCACAATTTGGGGGATAAACTTGATCGGGCCACTTCCTGAGGCTCGGGAAATTGTAAATATGCGATAGTAGCCGTGGACTACTTCACCAAGTGGGCAGAGGCGAAGGAACTCACTGAGATCTTATCTTCCAAGGTTGAAAAATTCATATGGAACAACATTATCTAGAGGTTTAGAGTCCCTCAATAAATTGTGACTGATAACGGGACCCAGTTTACTAGTGAGCAGTTCATCAAGTTCTGCGACGACCTCAAAATTGTTAAAAGCTTCACAACCATAGATTACCCATAAGCCAATGGGCAAGTAGAAGCCATCAACTAGATCATCAAGAAGATTTTGAAGACCAAGTTAGAGGCCAAAAAGGAAGCTTAGGCAGATGAATTACAATCAGTACTATGGGCCTATAGGACCATACCCTACAACTCCACAGGGGAAACCCCCTTCTTGATGGTATATGGTTGCGAGGCAATGATCCCTATGGAACTTAAGGTCATGACACAGTGATGAATCAATTTCAACCCAGAGGATAATGATCAGCTGCTCGTTACGAACCTAGACCTTGTGGAAGAAGCGAGAGAAAGAGCTAGCCTCAGGATCGCTGCCCATCAGCAAGTATAGCGAGGTACTACAATTAGAGAGTGCGAGCTTAAAAGTTCAAATCCGACAATCTCGTCCTGCACCTCATTCTTCCTGGAGCCCATAAACTTAGGGAGGGAACTTTGGGACAAAACTGGGAAGGCCCATACCTTATAAAAAAGGTTATGAGTGATGGAGCCTACCATCTGGTGGACATGAACAGAGTGGAATTCCCCTGCGCTTGGAATGTTGAGCACCTCCACCAATACTACTAATAAGTGTCTCAGTGTACAATGACTGGTTCATTATAAATATGAATGTAATTATTTGAATTCTTTATGGAATAAGATTGGAAAAGAAAATTCTATGCAAAGTTATACATTATGTAACACAAAAATAGCTAATATAGCATGCTAAGTCCCTATTCAAACGTGAATAAACAAGTTCATACACTCAAGCACAAAAGCAATAAAGAGAAATGTGTTCAGTTTCCACCACAACAAAGTTATACAAATTGTCCACAAAGTTTATTACAACTCTTAGAAGTAAAGAAAAATAAAGTTACAAAAGCTTATATTCTAAGAGGCTGGGGCCTCACGAGCTAAGCCTTCATGAGCTGAGGGCCTAGAGCAGGAGCATTAGGAACTTTGACCGATGGAATAGCATCAGCAACTCGAGAGCTACCTTTTCCCTGAACGACCACTCCGGCAGGAAGGACTTTAACCCCAACAACTTGTCCCTTCCTTGCAGCTCTACTCTTCCAACGATCTATGACTTTGATGGCTTATGGGCCAAAGAAGGAGAAGTCCAGCTCGGGGTGTTTCTCCTACAAAGTGAAGAAAAAGGAAGCAAGGGTTTTGGTCCTCGTCTCTTTAACTATTTCCACCACCAACGAGGACATTTCTACTTTAATCTTCGCTGCCTCCTCCCTAGTGAGCTGAAGTTCTCTCTTCAGTACCCTAAACTCCTCAGTAGAGGCTCAGCTCGCCACTCCGTAGATCTCGCCCTCTCTTCGTCAGTGTCAGCCACTTTGGTCACTAACCGCAATTATGACTGAACTTCATCTAGCTCTATTCTTGCCTTGTTTAGAACATTGGTAGTAAGGCCAAAGTTTACTTCAGCAGTCTCACGATGCCCTATCTCGTGAGTCAGGGTAGTCTCCAACTCCTTAACTTTTTCACTGAGCTTCAGAACCTTAGCGATTTGAACCCCTAGCTCGTCCACCAGAGTAGACTTCTCATTGTCCCGGTCTTCGAGTGCTCCTGCAATCTTCATTAGGGTCAGTAGATTCTATAAAAATAAGCAGCAAGGTTAGACTTGAAAGCATGCAAGGTATCCAAGGCAAGAAACAATACTTACTACCAGACTGTGATGAGCCGTAAACCCCCCAGCCTCCCAATGGTGAAGTCCTCAGCTTCCAGCACACTGACCTTGCCACCATAACCCAAGATTGTACTCAGATTATCGACAAGGGTCCGGGCATACCCTTCCATCCTGGAGCTGAGTTCAGCTAACGGTCTCACAGTCTCCACCTCTGATGCTGCACGTTTACGAGAGGTCACTTTTTTTTTCCCTTTCACGACCTTTTGCTTCTTTGAAGGAGGATTGGAAGGGCTAGTAACGTCAGCTGCCACTACTTCTTTGGATCACGGCATGGGGGCTGGTTCAAGCAAAGGGACAACAGCAGGAGCAGCTGGTTACTTTGCAACAATCGGAGTCACTTTTACTTCAAGGATCAAGGGCTGTTCTATGACGACTGGTGCCTGATCGACCTCACAAGTTGTAAGGGCCTCGTCCTCCCTATCTAGAGGGGGCATCCTGAGGATCAACTCCATAATTTTGTCATAGTCATCAAAGTTGGCAGTCTTGACCTCCGTTAATTGGCGAATTCCCACCTCCCTAGTTACCAAGGTATCTTTCGGTGGGGCAAGTTTGTAATAACAGAGGATGTCTTCGCCAAATTGAAAATCATTCTCGAGGTCTTTGGATGTAGTGAACTAATCTAAGACCCTCAACTCCCTGGCTCCTAAAGTGGGCCGCTTGTCGGTCCCATTTGTAAAAGGTCAAAATAAAGAGCAAACATTAATTGTCAAATTCATTTGTACCTAGCCCACCTACCCAGAATGAGAACGAAATCAAAATTCTTGAGGTAGCGCAACGAGGGGCACAAGATGTAAAACCATCGTGACTTACAAGGCCCCACATTGGATCTCCCCTTCGCACCTCTCTGTGGTAGGATGCTCTTATGTGGCGTTTGCCTAGTCGAGAGGTAGTAGAGCCCATCCTCTGAGTTCACACACCTTAGATCATACAAATAGCATAGGGTTTTGGGTGATGGTGGAGGAAGGCCATTGCCCATATGGATAAGGGCTAGGAAGATGGGTGAGGTATATGAATTTGGTGCCAGCTGGAATGGACTGAGCTTTATTTTGTTCAAAAAGTTGATGATAAAAGGTTGCATGAGAAATCTTAATCCTACGGTGAGAAGTGGGATACTGATAACTATAAAGCCCTGAGAAAGATGAGGGGTAGAGTCATCCGGAGTGGGGACCATGACACTACACCCCTTGGGGATTCGACACAACTGAATGATGAATCGGATGTTGTGAAGACGCACAGTTAAAGAATGTAACTTGAATGCGTGATGATCGAGGCGTTGACCCTCAGCGGCCCCTTGACCTTCGGTGCATCTCAGATGAGTACCTGGGCTTGCAATGACTGATGCGAGCTGTCGAGGCCCGATCGAATTAGAAATTTATAAACTAGAGCTACCTAAACTAACTTGTAGCATAGGCAACCTAGGTCGAACCCAAGGACCATTTTAG
>JANHAO010009704.1:0-18185 GCA_026873985.1 Saraca asoca
TGGCTGAGTTCTGATTAGACTCATTAATCATTTTTAAGGATTCTTGTTTGTGATTTTAAGCCATAGAAATGATTAACAATTAAATAAATATTTAGTAATCAAGGAAGCATTAATCTCAAGTTAATTCCCTTGGTTGGTTGCTTGTCTATCTTTATTTTCATTTTTGTTTTGTATGTTTTCTGTTAGTGTAGTTGTAGTTTAGTTTCTACCAACCCCCTCATTTACATCTCCTAATTTAGTTGATAACATCATCCTAAAATGATCCTTGGACACGACCCGGTGTTGCTCTATGCTACAAGTAAAGTAGTATAACCCGATTTTATAAATTTCTAATTTGATTCAGCCGCGACAATCGAACACATCAATAGCCGAAAGAAAAAATAGAATAATTTTTGAAATGGCTTGAAGCTTATTAAAAGCTAAAACTTTGTTAAAACCTTTTTGGGTGGAAGCTATTGCCTATGCTATATTTTTATTAAACAGGTGTGAGTGGTAACAAGTCAGAAGTCTCTTTCTTGTGTATATTTAGGTATTTTGCATATCCACATATTCCGGATGAGCGAAGAAAGAAATTAGATAACAAAAGTCAAAAGTGCATTTTTATTGACTACAGTGAAGTGACCAAGGGTTACAAACTATACAATCTTGTAACAAAAGAAGTGAATGTGAGTAGAGATGTCCAGTTCATTGAAGATGAAGCATAGGCATAGAATCAAAGAAATGAACAATAACAAGGTGTTATCATTGAAAATGAACCAGAGTCAATGGAAATAGAAAGATATTTACCTGACAGTTCATTACTTAGAAACTTTTCTCCACCAATAGCAGTTCTAGAGACATCAAAGCATCCTTAACGAACATGAGTGATGCCAGCTTGTTTGTAAGACTGTGTGGTTACATATGATAATGATCATGAAAATATTGATGAAACTATTGTGAACTTTTGCTTGTTTGTAGATTGTGACCTAGTTTCCTATGAAGATGCAATAATCGATGAATGATGGATTCAAGCAATGCATGATGAGATTCATTCAATAGAGAAAAATGACACATGAGAGCTAACTACTTTACCACCTGGGAAGAAGGCTATTGGAGTCAAATGGGTGTATAAGATAAAGTACAAGCCTGATGGTTAGGTGGATCGCTTAAAGGCAAGACTAGTTATAAAAGGTTACAAATAGAAGCCTGGAATTGACTACTTTGAAGTATTTGCCCCAATTGCCAGAATAGATTCTATTCAGATGATTGTAGCACTTGTAGCTCAAAATCGATAGAAAATTCATCAGATAGATGTGAAATCAACATTCTTGAATGGTTTCCTTAATAAAGAGGTTTATGTTGAGCAAATACCTAGTTACATGAAGAAAGGACAAGAGAAATAAGCTTACAAATTGAAGAAGGCATTGTATAGGTTGAAACATGCACCTTGTGGTTGGTATAGTCAAATTGATGCATACTTGTCGTAACAAGATTTTCAAAAATGTCTTTATAAGCATACCCTATACATCAAGTCAAAATCTAATGGTGATCTTATTATTGTTTATATTTATGTTGATGATTTGATATTTATGGGAAATTGCAAAGAAATGTTTGATAAATTCAGAGAGGTAATGACTAGCTAGTTTGAGATGACAGACATGGGATTGATGTTCTATTTTTTAGGCATTGAAGTGTAGCAGACTGATGATGGCATTTTTATTTCCCAATAAAAATATGCCAACGATATTACGAAACGTCCAAAAATAGAGTCACTTAAGCCTATCCAAATACCAGTTGTAGAACAGTTAGAGTTGAAGAAGGAAGAAAGCAGAGAACTAATAAATCCCATATATATTTCAAAAGCTTAGTTGGTAGTCTAGGATATTTGACTTGCACCAGACCAGATATTGCCTATGGTGTAGGGATTATTAATCGATTCATGGAAGAATCTCACTAATCACATCTGCAAGCAGCAAAATAAATTTTACGATACGTGAATGGTACCCATGATAATGAGATCTTTTACTCCTATTCTAACAATTTTGGTTTGATGGGATATACAGATAGTGATCGGACAGGTGATGTGAAAACTTAAAAAAGTACTTTTGGGTATGCTTTCTCTCTTGGACAAGGATCTTTTTTATGGTTCTTAAAGAAACAACAGGTTATTGCACTTTCCACAGTAGAAGCAGAGTATATGACCATAGCTTCTATAGCATGTCAAGCAATTTGGCTTCGTCAAATGCTCAATGAATTAATACATTAACAGACAAGTCCTATGAAAATCATGTGTGATAATAAGTTAGCTATTGCATTGGCCAAAAATCCAATTTTCCATGGGAGAAGCAAGCATATTGGCATTAAATATCATTATATTTGTGAGTTAGTAAAAAATGGTGAAACTGAACTAGAATTTTGTAAGTTTAAAGATCAAGTTGTAGACATTATGACAAAACCATTCAAGGCGGATGCGTTCGAGAATTTGAAGATACTACTTAGTGTTATTTCAAAATTAAATTTAAAGGAGGTTATTGAAAATAATCAAAATTAGATTTTGAAAAAAAAATGATAAAGGCCGAATCCTTAAATTGTGAAAACTGAAACCTCAATTGTAACAAAATAAAGCTAGAGTTTAAGATAAGCCTAAAATCTTTATTTTTGGAATGCAGTTGATAAATCTTAATGAAAATAGGATAGATTTGTTGGGATAAACTTTAAGTCTTTATTTTTAGTGAAGATAATGTTGATTTATATAGATAAAGTTGAAAAGTTTTTTCCTTATCTTATTAAGTTAGTTTTGCTTATAAATATAACTTATTTTAGGTTTTGTAATCAATTATAGAGTGAGTAAGAGAAATAAGCTAGCGAGTTTATGAATTTAGATGGAGAGTTCCTTTGTGTATTAAGTTAAAGTTGTGATAGAAGAATTTCTCTTTTCTCATATTCTTCTCTAGAATTCTTCTTTTTGTTCTTTTGATTTCAACTATGAGTATTTTTCATTTTATTTTTTATTTGTGGATTCTTGTAACCTAACCTTTTTCTTGACTTCTTATACATAGCATGCTATTGATTTGGGAGGAATGAAAAAAGTAGAAGTCTTTTTATGAAAAAGAAAAAAACTTATTTATAACTCTCTAAAGATTTAGAGTATGAGACTTTGCCTTTTAAAATTATTACTTTTTAAAGTTTGGCAATTGATAAAGTAAAATACACATAATATTACGGATTTAAGCTTGATCTATTATTAGTATAAAATTTTTTACATTATCAATAAATAAGAAAATAATATATTATTATAAAAATAATAATAATAAAATTTTAATAATTTTAAATAATATTATAATACATAAATAAATAATAATATAAATTTAATTTAGATCACGGAATTTCACGCCCTTTAACGATTACAATAGCTTGAGAAAGGTGTCTATCTTGGGCCATTGGTCAAACGAAATTAATTCACTTTAATATATCGAATCATTTTAAGAGTTATGCCTGTATCTGAGCACCATGGTCTCTTGACAATTAAAAATGGCCACTAGTTCATCGATCCACATATGATCAAGTAATATTTTCAACATTAATTGATGACTTACACTTTTTCATCTGATGAGTTTCCCATTAAATTAAGTGAAGCTTCTATCTATGGTGTTAGATAAAAAAAATTGCGGATAGATTAGATTTGACTATACTCAAATTATATATATTTAATTACTCATAAATAAATATATTAAAAAAATAAATGAGAGAGATAATACAGAAAATAATTAGCATTAAATTGAGTTAAATAGTAGCACGTCACATACTGCAACCAAACATGGATGATGTCATATAATATAATAAGTTTGAGTAATTAGTATTAGTAAGGAAGCTCTTAAATGAGTTGGTCAGTGTGAATCTCAGTCAATGAGATGCATTTTTCAACAGTGTATATATTGAGACTAACGGTCATATAATGAGAGCAAAAGAAATGTCAGTTGCTTATGGTGGAAGGGAAGGTTATTAGGCTTTGAAAAAAGGAGGGTTTATTTGGGGACGAATTCTTGTTAAGTCAATGTCAGACACAAAGCCAAACAAATCAGTGCCAACGGCTGCCTTATTAACGTACACATTAAGTATATATACGCTATCCTTGAATTCAACTCAATTATGTTGCATGTCATCGATTTAAACTGTTGAGAAAATACTAAAAAAATGATTTTATTATTTAATATGTTTATGGATGAATAAAATTTTAGACAAATAAAAAAATCTTTTGGTTCACACAAAAAATAAGTTTTGTGGAAAATTGAACTTTTTAAAAAATAAATTTCTGTATAAACTTTCTAATAAATATCAAAAATTATTTGTTTGATATTAGGGAAATAAAACTTTACCGGAAATAAGTTCATATTGGTGTTTGATTTAATTATAATTTTTTATAAAATATTATTAAATTAATTAAAATATCCTATAAATAACTTATGTTTTTTTTTTGTTAATATATTATATAAATTTTTAAAAAAATATTCTTGTCATTCTTTAAAATTTATAAGGATAATTTTGTATTTTATTTCATTAAAAATATAGAAAATATAACTTACATAATGGGTTGAAACTTTTCATGATTTGTGAAAATTATAACTTCTTAATAAGTATAATTTCTCCCTTTTTTAGATTAGTAACCACTTAAATAATCAAAATATTTTTTATTTTCTAAAAAATTATATTATCAATGAAATTTACGAACCAAACGACATAAAAAATTTAATACTTTTTTATTATCTTGTTCAGTTCTGATTCATCCTAAAAACTTAAACTATGAGAAGAAAGTTTAGTCTAAAAATATTAACACTGCAAAATTTGATCCTATTGTATATACAAAACAGCTCGCAGGTCAATGCTAATGCAAACTGAATATTTACTGCTTTTTTATTTAAGACAAAATTATACGACTTTGATAGATAAAACTAAAATTTTTCATATATTTATTAGGTGTTAATTTTATATACAATTTTAACTTTTACATTCGAATTTCATTAAAAAGAAAACTTATAAAATCCCCACAAAAGCATCACTTTTTTGTCGGTGAACTTTCGGCTTCTTGTTCTGCTTAGCATAATATTTGAAGCGGTCAAGTGGCGTACAAGTGTTATTTTAATGCCAAAATAAATTATTAATTTTGAAGAATAAACTATTGGCATGGTGTAATGGTCTGTTTTATTTTATTTATGAGAGGGTGGATACAATTACGAGTGGGCCCTCAGACTTGTAAGCTTTTCTCCTTTCATGTATCTACACTTCATATAACAATCGTATTTATGTGTTAAAAATATTTTTATTTTTGATATTTATTGACATCAACACTTCATTAATTATGTAAAAATAATATCAATATTTCTGAAAATATCATGTTTTTATGTCCATATCTATATATCTCTGTATCCATATATCGATATCTGTGCAATATAACTTTTCCCAGTCCGTTGTATAAATTTGTGATTAGCTGAATTGCATTTCAGTGTAAATGGCAAAAAAACAAAAAAGTTGGATGTTCAGATATTCCTTGTTCTTTTTGGTGCCCGTGTTGTTCCATGCAATTTTCATAATTTGACGTAACATATAAAAAATTTAATGATAAATTAGTGGTGAAAGAATTGATCATAACATTTTTTTTAGAGACATTTGTTTTAGCAACATTTTTATAATTTTTTAATAATTAATTATGAATAATAAATTTAATTAAATAAATTTTTTATTTAATAATCAATGAATTATATTAGTTGATTGTATTATTTGATTTAATTAATTATTAACTATTTGTATAAAATTATTTTATATTCTATAAAAAAAATCATTTATATGGAATTAAGACTCGTGTTATTAATATAACATTTTATCTCCTAATAACAAATTTAATAATCCAATCATTATTCATTACATAAACAAAAATCATATTCGTTGGTATTTCTATTTTGGTAGTTACAAAATCCGATTATGCTCACTTTAATTCAAGCAATATGATTTCTTTTTTTTTTTTTTTAAATTGTGTGGATCATACAAACAAACTAAATATAGATTGCATAAATTATATTGTTATTTTAAAAAATTTAAAATCTGGATCCATCTTTTTACTCGGGTTTGTGATATTATTCGGGTGGAGATGATGGATTCAAGCCGAAGGGAACAGGTGGAGTACAGTGGGCGCCAGGCTGGAATCTGGAAAGGAAACAGGGAAGTGAAAAAGATATGTACGGAGTCAGAGTGAGAAGGAACACCTTGACATTGGATGCAACACAAATATCTATCCTCTCTCTCATAATGAGTGTTCGAGCATACTTATTTGCCATCCAATTTTATGAGTTTGATTTAAAATTTTAGTGTACAGATATCTAATTCACATTCACAATTTGCTATTTTAGTGTACAGATATCTAATTCACATTCACAATTTGCTTATGTGTACAGCCTTCTTAGTTTCACCTCGATCTCCGAGATATTTTGATTGCGTTTTAAATGTGCTCTGCAGCTTATGCCTAAACGACAATACATCCAGCAAATGGGTCCATAGATTGTGCGGACCCCGCTCAGCTTTTGCCAGTACTAATTTGTCATAATGTTGCTGCACCCTGTGCATCTGACTAATGTAAAAGAAACCCACATTTTTCTTTTAAGTTATTTATGTATTACGAAATATGTTTGTTAAATAATTTTTTTATTAATTTTTAATTGATTAAAGATATTTTAAATATTTAATAAATAATTAGTTGATGTAATCCTTATTAATAATTAGTTGATTATATTAATAATTTAGTGATTATATCAACTATTAATTGATAGTTATTATATTAATTATTTATATAAAGATATTTAATAAAATTAATCATTTATTAATAAATGCTTAGATATAAAATGAAATATAAATATATATATTTTATTATTTATTTAATTATTATTTTATTTCAATAATATTTTAAATTTTAAAATATTATCTATCAAATTTTTTTCTTAAAAAATATTATAAATTATTATTTATTAGATTTTTTTAAAAATAATTAATTATAATATATTATTTATTTATTTTTTAAATAAATAGTTATAATTTATTATAAAATGTGTATAAAAATAGATAATTTTACATAAAAAATAAGATTATTATCATTATTACTCGTGTTGTCATTTCTTATAAGTTGGTGGTGGGAGAAAATGAATGAGTGATGAAAGAATATATTTAATGCACATGAATAAATTAGAAAAAAGTTTATCGTAAAATATATTTCATGCATATTTATTATAATAATTTTTGTTATGTATTAAAGGTAAGAGTGTCAAAAATCGAATTGATAAAAGATAATGATATATTTTTACAACCTGAATATCAAATAATTAATTGAAAAAATTAGATTCGTTAGCTTTTTGAAATTAATTTTTTCAGATATATTTTTACAACCTGAATATCAAATAGTTAATTGAAAAAATTAGATTCGTTAGCTTTTTGAAATTAATTTTTTAGGAAAAAAAGTTAACTCAAAAAATCATTTACCAAATAGAAAAAATAGTTGTTTGACTTAATCTAACAACTAAACTTCTTTAAATAAGTTAAAAACTGATTAAAAATCTGTTTATCAAACACTCTCATAACCTTTTAGTCCTAAAAAAATTAACTTCAATAATTAACTGTTTGACATTTATAATGTAAAAAGACATCGTTATTTTGATCAATTCATTTTTGACACCTTTCCTCCCTTTTCTCTTACCATCAACTTATAAAAAATAATAATAATTAATAATAATAAACTTGTTTTTATCTAAATTATCTATTTTTAATAAATTTTTTTAATAAATTATAACTATTTATTTCTTTAAATAAAATTTAATAAATAATATATTATAATTATTTATTTCTTAAAAAATATAATAAATATAATAGATTATAATTATTTTTTGAATATAATAAATGATAAATGATAATTATTTATTTTAAAGAACAACTAATATCTATCATAAATTATAATTATTTATTTTTTTAAAAAAATTTAATAAGTAATAAACTATAATGAATTATTTTTAGAAGAAAATTCTAATAAATAATATTTTAAAATCTGAATTATTATGAAAATAAAAGAGTATTCAAATCAATTATAAAATATATATGTTTTATAAATTATTTTATATAAAACTAGTCAATAATAAATAATTAATTTTATTAAATATTTTTATACAAATAATTAATGTTATCAATTAATATAATTAACTATAACTAACTGTTAATGTAATGAGTTAACAAATTAATACTACATTCTCCATGCTTGTTTATATTTTTCTTAAATGATATTGCCCCTGGTTTATCAGATCTATTTCTTTTCAACATTTCCAAAGCAAAATAAATATCATTATTTAATGCCTTGTGTTTATTGTTAAAAAAATTCTTTATAAAGGACATTTCTTTCTTTATTTTTTTTCATTATTTAAATATTTTCTTTGATTCTTTTTAACGAGGCAAATCAAAAGTGGCCACGCAACTACTAATTTTATATCAATTAGAGTGTTATCTAATTGTTTGTGACTCCTTCCAAGACCATTAAAAATAGGTAACCGTGAACGAAGATAGCAGCGAAGCATCCATTTGTTTTTTCAAATTCCTTTTTTCGTATGGTAATGGGCCACTTGATTATTTGATATTTTATTAATTATATTGGAAGAGCTTGGTCTTCATCACTCAATCATAAAAACCATTTAATACTGGAAGCATGTCTGTCTCTATTAAGAAGTAAGGATTTGTTTCCTTATCATTGTGATTAACTTGCCAAATGCTGATTTTACTATCAAATAAATAATCCTAAAATCACATTTCATTTCAATTTTCAAATCACAATTACATTTCGCCTTAAAAAGTAAACATAAATTACAATGATATTTAGTACCAATAAACTAACCAACCTAACATGACAATGATCCTACCGACCTTTACATTTTTCCAAAATGGAGCAACAAGCATGAAAATGGATCAGTTTGTCCATAACACAGCCCGCTCCATATCATACGGGTATGGATCCAAGTACCGTACTACAAACAAAACTCGCGTACAAGATCAAATCAAAGTAGAATGACAGATGTGTACATATGTAGTGCGTAGACTCCGTAGACTGATATAAAGTGTGCTCACTGTAGAGACTGAAGTGGCGGGGACAATATTGTCATTTTGGAAGAAGACAACGACACCTAGTCTTCTACAACGCTCTGCCGAAACAGGGAGAGGAAAAACGAAGAATTTTCAATATCTGTATTCATTGCTCTTACGGTGGTAATGGATTATGTTCCAGCACATGTTCGAAAATATGTATTATATTAACAAGCATTTTGATAAAAAAATTTATATATCTTTAAATAATAAAATAATAACTTTTGTTACATATAAAATTTATATATATTTATAATTTTTATATAAAAATTATAAAACTCTCTATAAAAATTAATGTTTATATTAAATACTCATATAAACTTATAAAATTTTTTGAATCGACACAAGTATTACCTTGATAATATTATTAAATTATATTAAAAAAAAATAAGAATTATGTTTTTGGGGCCACGGATTTCTATGGTGGAAAACACAAACGCTAAGCTGGAAAGCGGAAAAGGCTTTCTCTGTACCTCACTCCGTGCTACTGCTGTTGCTGCGTCTCCTCTTCCTTACAGTATTTTTCCACACAAACAGAGGCTAAAGAGAATCAGAAGCAGAGGAGTGGTTGAAAGCGCGACGATGCGCAAGTTAGCAACAAGTCCTTTTATGGATTCTTCTTCTTCATCTTCATCTTCATCGTCATCGTCGTCTTCTTCTCTCTCCTCTACCATATCTCTCTTCAAAATTGCTTTGTTCCCACGGCATCCTTACTTTGGTTGATACACATACGCAGAGATTGAAAAAACGACCTGATTCGGAACAACTTTGGGCATATAATTTTTCTTTCCTCGATCCCTTATCAGGCTGGCGGACATAAAAGGAACAGTAGCTTTCATATCTTCTATTCTTACAGATCGTTTCAATTTCAAGTCTAGGAAGAGGAAGGGGTTTTGCGGTGTTACAATGTTGTGGATTATGAGATTTTCTGGGTTTTTCTCCGCCGCAATGGTCATGATTGTTCTCTCTCCGTCTCTGCAATCCTTCCCTCCTGCCGAAGCCATTCGATCCTCCCACCTTGACGGTTATCTCCGCATGCCGGTCCAGATGCCCATCGATGATACCAGTAATCGATTTTCCTACCGGAAAGCATCTGCATTCCACAATGCGGATAAATGTAATTCCAACCAAAGAGGGATTTCTGGGGAAACCAGTGTTTGTGACCCTTCGTTGGTACACGTTGCGATTACTCTCGACTTTGAATATCTTCGTGGTTCAATTGCTGCTGTCCACTCTATTTTGCAGCATTCATTGTGCCCAGAAAACATTTTCTTTCACTTCCTTGTCTCTGAGGCGAATCTGGAGTCACTAGTTAAATCGACGTTTCCGCAGTTGAAGTTCAAGGTATACTACTTCGATCCCGAAATCGTGAGAAACCTAATCTCAACCTCAGTGAGGCAAGCGCTTGAACAACCCCTAAATTATGCGAGAAATTACTTGGCGGATCTTCTGGAACCCTGTGTCCGCAGAGTGATTTACTTAGATTCTGATCTGATTGTGGTGGATGATATTTCCAAACTGTGGAGTACGAGTATGGGCTCTAGAACAATTGGGGCTCCGGAATACTGTCACGCCAACTTCACCAAGTATTTCACGGCAGGGTTCTGGTCGGTGAAGCGGTTTGCCGCCACTTTTGTGGGGAGGAATCCGTGTTACTTCAACACTGGAGTGATGGTCATAGATCTAGTCAAATGGAGGCAGTTCGGGTACACGAAGCGGATCGAGAAGTGGATGGAAATCCAGAAAAGCGAACGGATCTATGAGCTCGGGTCCTTGCCGCCGTTCCTGCTGGTTTTTGCAGGACACGTGAAGCCCATTGAACACCGGTGGAACCAACACGGCCTGGGTGGTGATAACATTAGGGGCAGCTGTCGAGACTTGCACCCTGGTCCTGTTAGCTTGCTGCATTGGTCCGGTAGTGGCAAGCCATGGCTCAGGCTTGACTCCAAACGGCCCTGCGCACTGGACGCGCTATGGGCGGCATATGATTTGTACGGGCACACTCACCGAACATGAACAGAACCAAACAGCAGCATCATCAAAGGGTAGTCACCGGTAAATTCCCTCTTGCCTCTAGGGCTGTTTTGTGTCCTTTCGATTTAATTCTCATTTTGGTTAATTTTTTTGTTCTTCTCCTTCCTATTCCTTTTCTTGATTATTTTGTGTTAAATCTTCTCCTCCATGAACTATGATAATCGTTGCATTTTTCATTTGATCTTCATATTTTTCTTTACTTTGGTTGACTCGTCTCTCTAGTGATTTTTCATTTGTAATGAAAATTAATTTAAAAAATAAGATACTGAGAATCTCTAATGAAACATTTGGGTTATGGGTGGCATTGATTTAAGTTCAACTGTACATGATGATAAAATTGGAAAACAAAATTGTGCAGTTTTAAACCTATTTTATTACTGTGGAAAATGTAATGCAGCCGCTTTGATTCTTGCGCTGCTACGTTGGTTTTCTTTATTAATGACTTTATTATTGCATTCACCAAACAGTAGGCCTACCTATTAGTAGTCTGGGTTTTTAGGTTAGTGGTCAGCAATGGGTATGAATGCAATGGACATAGTCATACATGTGCTAAATTGGAGCACGATGCGATCCGTTTCGTAGTACAGTATCGGTGGCCGGTAGAAAGCGAAAGGAGCTAAAACTGTCGTTGTTTAGTTAATGACGTGATGAGCATAGCAGAAAGGCAGAAGGACACGTAGCTTTAATGTTCTCGTTGTCCACGTTTTATAGACAGGGGAGAGCGTCTGGTTTTAAAGGTAAATGAGGCATCTTTGCCGGCAGCTGTAGCTAATTTAAACAAGAATCCAACTCAGTTTGTGGATTGCTAAGCTAAATTCGCGGTCAATCTGAGGAAACCGTTTAATGAGCTTCACTCTGCATCGCATTTCCTCCAACTTTGTCGTATCCCTATCTTCTCAATACCATGGCATTTATACTTTCTTCTTCGCTTCATTTTTTGTTTTCATAATTTAATCGAACAAATAGCGCGTCCAACAATTGAAATCAAAATTGAATGACACTTTCAGATGTCACAGATGCTTGGAAGGGTCTAAAATCCGGGGCTGGGGGACCGATTCCCCTGCCTTTGTTGTTACACGTGGTCACTTGCTTACGACTCTTCTACGGTTCATGGGCTACACGTGTCTTTATTCTTTCTTCCTGTACAACAATTGAATGATTGAATTGTGAAATCAAATCATTAAAATATGTTCTATGTATGTATATCAGCAAATTGTTGGCTTCCGTCCTTGGTAGCTGGTGTAGTGTTTTATTATGCCTAGAATAGATTAATTATATATTGGAAAGTCTATTGCTGGTTTAAGATAAAATACATATGCTTGGGAATATAGGATTAGGACGTGGCACCGACACCAGGGGCCTACATAGTCCATGCATATCCTAGATGCAAATTGGGCAGGACGGCTTGTCAGACACGGACAGCTTTGTTGCTTCAATTATATTTCCACTAATCATAAGCTAATGCAAAAATTATCAATGATTAGTTTGGAGGGTTTTAGAAGAGGATAGTAACTAGTAAGATAGACATGAGAGTTGGACACTAGCCGCAACAGCCAATATCGCTTCAAGCAGTCAATAACCAATTCGATCCTTTTTTCCTTTTTTCCTTTCTTAATCGATTTCTTATTGTTTAATGGCTTGTTTCCTTTCAAAAATGCTGATCATGAAATTTAGGGTGGCACAGTAGGTGATTCGTGCGGATGGAAATGGAATCTTGCAGATCATTTGATGGAATTATTATAAATGAAATTAAAGAAACAGGCTAATGGCGTGGAGAAAAGCCAAGTTTTTGCGCCTCATTTGGGTGTATTGGTTGTGTATAAACCAATCCTTTTTCCATTGTTAGCGATGTTTAAATTAAATGGCAATAACAAAATAATTTTGAAGACTATAGCTTGGCCAATGTCACAGAGGTCTTTGTCTCAAGTTGGCATAAAAAAGCTTCATCAATCATCCATATATACCATAAATTTATTCTATTTTTTTTCTTATTTCTCATTGGGTGAGTTGTCGGTGAAGTTGAAAAAGCAGGCGTCTATTTCTATTCAATAATGTAATATCCCCAATCAAGATTTCTTACATACGCATGGACACAATTGTACACATAATTGCCATTGATTGATCATAACTGATACGTTAAGAGATTTGTGTTCATTTTAATTATTAAAAAAAAAAAATACAATTATAATGGATACTCACTTTGTTGTCGGTGGAATAATTTACCAAACCAAATATATTTACATAAATACCCTTAAATGCTATTTGGTAACAAATTGGTGCCTTGAAAGTCCTTCTAGTCTAGTCTTTCTAATCAATTGGTGCAACTTAAGTAATCTGATGGAAATGTCATCCGTTTATTTTTACTTAAATCTTTAGCTACTTTTACTCTTCATAATCTATTGGGTAAGGACCTAATGGTAGCAGACCCAAATTCAAGACCTAAAGCACATGAAAAGACCAAAGATTAGCTTATTAGGTCAGGCTGCAAAACACAATTGCACATCAGATTAAAATTAAGAAGCAAGAGCCAGATTTGGTTTCTGTGTCTGGCATGTTCACCAATCATTATAAGATGGAGAAGAAAAAAGGGAAGCATACAAGTATCCAAAAATGAGAAATGGCATTGAGAAACCTTTACAGCTAAAAAACAGTCGGTGATTTAATTGATTAGGGTGCTGACTGAGGCAAGGGAAAGGACCATAAACAATTGGCAGGTTCACCAAGGGCTCTGGCCATCTTATTATTATGCATATTTCGGAAGTCCTACATGTTACAAGCTCCCTAACTCTTCTCATGTTTCTTTCATGTGGGACATGCCCTGTTTGTGTTCATTTTGTTTTCAAGTGAACTCACCAAAGACACCCCACATTCAATACTCCATTTGCTTTCCAAGGGCCCTTAATAAAAATGACCCCTGGTTTTATTGACAATCTCCAATGGTTGGCCCCACCCAGTTAAATGCAGGAACGGCCTCTCCCTTGTGCATACACTGCAGTGCATCCTGGATTCCTAGAAATTTGTGGTTGCACTCAATGCACTTATATCGCTTGTATTAAATCAAATAAAAGAGAAATATGACATTAAACCAAAAAAAAAAAAAAAACTCTTTTGATTAACTTAATACGCACAATATATATATATATATATATATATCTCAAATGTAACGAGTCTTTCTCTCAAATTCCATGTTCCAACCAAAAGGATTTTATTTTCATATCCACCCAACTAACTCCAAAGAAGCATTAGTCATTCAATCTTATTTATTGTTTATTTATTGAAATCTGATTTAATCGAATTTCCCTTATTTACTGGTTTATCAAATATCTAACGAGAGAAAGAAAATAAAGAATCAGAGTTCACGAGGGACTTGAATTATGACTTTGCGATAGCCAAGAGCATTAATGAAAGAGGGATGCATGTAATAAAAACTCAGGTTGGAAAGCAACAAGAGATGGAAGGGAAGGAGCTTGCATGCTGCAAGCTGGGCCGAGAGGGACAAACAAGACATGCTTGTTGATCTTTTTCCATTAAAACAAAGTTCCCTGGTTCACGAACAATCATGGATAGATAGAGGGGACCATATCTAGATGGATCTTTGTTCTACAGGGACCAATCACACCTTTTGTTCTGTGACTTAAATTAATTTCTTCCTAATTTACATACAACGAATGAATGTATTGAATCATATGCACTTGTGGGTTTTTTAAGAGCTTCATTACCTAGCAAATGGCTGGTTTGAGTGGGGCCCTACCACATGGTGATGTGCCATGTCTAAGGAATAAGCAAAGTGAGTAGAGAGCTTATTCATGAGTCAACTACACCGTAAAGGGACATATATTCCAGAACTAGAACAAGGTGGGCTGCTCAAGAATGGGATCCTCTTCTGACACTTATCCGACCGCAGGGAACCAAATACAGAGGGAAAGTAAGCTCCAAATGCTACGTTTAGAAACAAATCTGAGACACTTGCTAGACAGCTGTTTGAGGAATATTGTTTCTTTTTTGCAATCTATTTGTATTCATGAGTGATGTTGACTGCATACATTACCTTTTTAGAATACTACTAATTGAATATTGAATCTTGTAGTTGTAGGCATGGCAGTTCAAATGAAATTGTTCTCATTCATTTTAAATGAGTGCCATCACTTTAATTTAGAAATATTATTAAATTTAATGTAGTTTATTTCATATTGTGCTATGCATGAATATATTTTATGCAAGTAGCATTATGACTGTGAAGGTATTTTGAGTACAGCTTTCCTTTGATAAATACTTCATTGGACTTTGTTTTCTCACATACTGTTTTGTCACTGATTTGTTTAGGATTCCATGATTTTTATGCATCAGATACTATTGAATGCTGCAAGAATTGTGAGATGAAGTTGGGAACTTCACTCTTTTAGATGTAAAGGATACAAATATCTAACCACAGCATAACTTCAAGATGAAGTTAGGAACTTCACTCTTTTTGATGTGCCTATATATACAAGCACCCTACAGATTAACGGATACAACAGAAACTATGAACACTGGGCTAGCCAAAGTATATATATTTATGTCAAACAATTTAATAGTGTTGGTGAAGCAGAGGAACTTCATCTTTTGCCCTCCAGGAAACTGGAACTTCATGTAATCTAGTCTCCCAGAAGGAGGGCTAATGTAAACCCAAAGCAGAGAGATAATTATTGAGAGCAATCCAGACCATACATAAACTATGGTTGGAACCCTCCCTCTCTTCCCCATCAGCCCATTTGCAAATGGATAAAGATGGCATAAAACCCAGAAACTGAAGAACAACCCTTCTATTAATCTGCTCCACTGTGGAAATAGGCCGTACATCATCCTCGCAACTCCTACAGCGATAGCAATCATGTTCACCATCGTGATTATAATTGGTGGGATCATCAGAAAAGTCCATCTTACCACATAAAGCTCAGCAAATTCATCATCTCCATCCTCTGGGGTAGCAGATTTTGAGGTCAATGTGATTGGTATGTCTACTCCTGCTATCACCTTCAACAATCCTTGCAAAACAGCAGCAGGATGAGCACTTGTTCCACCAATTAACCAGAACTGTTCATTTCTCCACCATTCATGCAGAGTGATTGCTGATCATCGGATCTCCAAAGTGCAAGCAAGCACAAGGACAATGTGATGGCTAACAAGAACACCAGAAATGTGAAATGTTACAGTAAGTGATTGGACTATTAAACTGTCCAGAAAATAGAGAAAGTGCACTGCAGGCTGGAAGCAGTAGACCAGCAGAAACATAGAAGTGAAAGGGTACATTCCCACGTTGAAGTATGCCACTCTCTGCAAGATTTTTATTCTATGTGTTGCAAATAAGGCATTGTTCTTAGAGAAGAATATCTCAACAGAACCCGTTGCCCAGTGGAGCACGTGGTGAAGTCTGTCTGTTAAAATTGATCGGAGCTGTGCCACAAAAAGTACCTCTTTTTGTCACACAGTTCACTGATCTCCACCCTCTATTGTGCATTCTGTAACCAGTCACCACATCTTCTGTGACAGAACGATATATCCATCCCACTCTTTTGCCCCACTCAGTTTTGTCCTCGTAGAAGCAAGATATGACACTAGTTGCTTCTGCGACAGTAGCAGCGTCTGATGGTTCACGTGGCACGGCTAGAGAACCTGCAATCCTTCCATGAGTTCCTCTACCTTGTAAATCTTTAAGCAACCTTCCCTGGTATTCTGCCACAGGAATGGATGCAGCTAGAGTGGTAGAGTTTCCAAACCTTTTGGGAAGGAGCAAGGACACAATATCCGCATCATCATCATTATGATCACCATTGATTGGCAGAGATACTTCATCTTCTTGCTTTTTTGACAACTTTGGATTCCTCAAAGACATTTTAATTTTCTTCCTGCCAAACCACCCATGATGTCCTGTAGCCCTGGGAGGGCTAAACTCATAAAGAGCTGTTCTTCTGAAAATGCAGCCAGTGCCTACATACATTGGGCCCTGTAAGCCATCAAGAGCTCTCATGCTCACATCAAAGAACACAGTATTGTGGTTTGCGTATCGATCACCGGGGTTGATTCCCTCAAATCGCTGCGAGAATTGAACGTAGCATATCCCGTCACCACCCCAGTCAAGCATAAAACACATGCCTTCCCTTAGTGCCAAAGAATTGTAGGCTTAATTATTACAGTCAAGATTCAGAATGAATCGTCCATTCGACATGATGGCACTAGTTCTCACAAGAGCATTCATGGCTCCAGCTTTCTTGTTGTGATCATAAGCGGGCCTCTTCTCATGGGACACATAAACCAGCATGGGAATTCTAATGTCAACATCAGTGCCATATTCTGGTCCTGCATTTGGTGGAGCCAATAATGCCTGCAAAAAGAGAGCAACTATAGTGCGTTATAATTCAAAAACCTTAAAACACCAAGTACTAGGTTGGTGATATGGGATGAATTACCTGAATTATACCAGCATGGTCCCCTCTTGTGTGGTCTGGTTCTGCCGATGCCCATGTTCCTGGCCAATGAGAACCATCGGACATCCATGTTGCCTTAGGAACCTTATGGATTCGGAGGCATCAGAACCCATTTCCATCTGTTTCTTCTTAGCTCTTGGTTCTTCATGACAATTGTAAGCATCAGATCTTCTCCCTATTGACTCCGACCATGAATTTATCCTCACTTTGAACTCATTATATTCTCTGTTGACCCTCCTTCTTTCCCTCTTACAAAATCAAGCTGCACCTGGTTCTTAAGAAAGTCACGCTTCTGTCCGAAATAAGTTTTAGGGTTTCTAGGTTCTATCTGCTTTCGACAAAAAGGAACCCATATTGTTGCAAAGCTCTGGCTTCTCAGGGAAACGGATTCTCTGTTGCGCGAGGCGCGCAGCATGGAGTGCTGTGCGTCAAAACGCAGCATGCTGCCCTTCCCACTTCATCTACAAAATCCAAAGCACTGAAGGAAACTATTTAAACGGATAAATGCACACACCAAATAAGAAATTGTTTGAGCATAAATAAAGCAAA
>JANHAO010009705.1:0-18183 GCA_026873985.1 Saraca asoca
AGGGGCTCCTTCCTTATATTTATAAAGGAGGAGAGGGTACAATAGGAATTACATATACAGTAAATAAGTTACATCAATATTTAATGTACAAGATAATGTGCACAGGCTGAATCTTCTCTTTCGACTACTATAGATTGTCTTCTGTAGGTGGGGCCCTATTTGTCTATTAGAGCGAGGTGGGACCTAGTCCTCTGTCTGGCGAGCTTTCAAGTCACTAACCGTGCTTCATCAGCCAGGTCGTTTACCCCTTTTTGGAATGGAGTGCCTGAGCTCACTCCTTCGTGCACGGGCTCAGCCTGATGAGGTCGCTTAATGATGCGACATGGTGGCAAAGTGATTCTGGGTGTACTTCGAGCTGGTCCTCTTGCCGCTCTCGGGCTTCTCATGAACTTTTTTGGACCAAACCAATTTTCACATATAACAGCTAGCAAATGTGATTCAAAACCAAAAAGGGTATTCCATTTTAAATATTAGAAGTGATCATGGAGGATAGTTTGAAGATAAGGACTTCACTAGTTTCTATGAGATAAATGGTATAAACTATAGCTTCTCAACACCTAAAACTCTTCAACAAAATGGTGTTGTTGAGAGGAAAAATAGATACTTGGAAGAGATGGCTAGAACTATATTGATAGAAAGCCCCCTTCCAAAATCCATTTGGGTTCACTCAATAAACAGCGTAGGCTATTTATTGAATAGAGTTCTAAGTATACCTATTTTAAACAAAACCCCCTATGAACTTTGTTAGATCCCATAATTAGAGTTAAAATTCAATAGTTGGATGTTGCTCTTATTCCTTTAAAGGAATGTATATACTCTTTTTGAAATTGAAGATTAATTCTCTTTTTGAGATTATTACAAGAGTGTGATTAAGATGTGTAGCAAAAATTAATTATAATTCAATTGTATAATTGTTAATGTTGTATGACAGAATGAATGCAGTAAAATAGTACTGATGAAATGTAGAATATAGAAATAATGCATTAGCAATAAAATTGTGAAGGGCAGTAAAGAAAAAATTAAGAGAGCCACAATTTTTAAATTGGTTCAACTTCATCTGAAATCACTGATGAAGTCTACTCCACTGGATCATTCCTTAATCGAAAAATCACTTTTATTAGAAAACTATCAAGATTACTAGGCTCCTGAACTACCAGTACAATATACACAAGAATTATAGGGATCCTAATAACCTAGAAGAATTTCTACAGGCTCTTACATGACTAATCTAACATACAAGAAATTAACAAGCTCTTGCTAACCTATAGAAGATTTCTAAATCTCTAGAAATCTCAAATGAAAAATGAAATAAAGGTGAAAGATACAATATCATATTTGTTTGAGAAGAATTTCACAAACCAGCTAATTATGAATCCAGTAGCAATTTTGATTCAAAGCTCTTTGATTTGAGAAAAGAGATGAAGAAAATGAAAATCTTGCTTAGCATAGCTTCTCAGAGAATTTTGCACTTGAGGAAGAGATTAGAATGTGAAATCTGAATAAAAATTGAAGGCAGTTAAGACTTTTGTAATTGTTGTAACCGACTGCAATAGAATAACTGACTTTTAGTTAGTGAATCGATTCATGAATTGATTCATAATGGTTACAACTGATAAATCTGGTCTTGAATCGATTCCTAAATCGATTTAGGATAAAATCCTAACTTTCAATAAGATATTTTTCAACTCTTTTGTTTTAGAATCAATTCACACAGTAAAGACTAGTTTTTGTAAAATCTGTACTTGTGAAAAATCATTTAAGCACTTTGTTTGAAAAATATTTGATTTTGGCTCTTTTCAAGTGCTTAATTTGTGCTTCTCTTCATTAGTTAAAAATTTGTTTGACTCAAGTTGCATTAGAATTCACTTGCAAAAGGTCTAAAAATAAAATAAAGTCTAAACCTAAATTTGATCTTTTGAATCTTGAACTTTGATCTTGTAAAATAGATAAAGACAAAAATTGAAAAAAATGTTAGATGAAAATATTGAGATATAGTTTGTCAACATCAAAATAAAATGTATAGCCACTAGGCTAACAAACTCTATCATGGAAGGAAGCCTAACATATCACATCTTCATGTGCTTGGTTGTAAATGCTTTGTTCACAACAATGGCAAAGATAACTTTGATAAATTTGATGCTAAATCTGATGAAGGAATTTTTATTAGATATTCTTCATCTAGCAAAGCCTTTCATATATTTAACAAAAGGACTTTGGAGATTGAAGAATCTGTACATGTTGTTTTTTATGAATCTACCTTAAGTGTTGACAGATCTACAGAGGAAGAGAATAAGCAAGAAAATCAACTATTCTCTTATGCAAATATAAACTAGCAAGAAGATCAATCAAAGAAAACAAATGTAGAACAAAAAGAGGATGATAGTACTAAATTGGACATATCAAAACCCTACATTCCAAAAGAATTGAAGTTCATGCAACGCCATCCAAGGGATCAAAACATTAGAGAAACATCACAATGGGTAACATGTAGCAATTTAAAGAATTTTTGTAATCACTAAACATTTGTGTCTTAATTTGAACCTAACAATATTAATGAAACCTTGATAGATGAAAATTGGGTTTTGGCAATGCATGAATAGTTGAATCAATTTAAAAGAAATCAAGTTTAGACTCTTGTACCAAAACCAGATGATCATTCTATTATAGGAACATGTTGGCTTTTTGGGAACAAACTAGATGAAAATGGAGTGATCATTAGAAATAAAGCCTGTTTAGTTGCAAAAGGTTGTAATCAAGAGAAAAGCATTAATTATGAAGAAACTTTTGCTCTAGTAGCTAAATTAGAAGCCATAAGGATGTTATTGGCACACTCTTGTTCAAGAAATTTTAAACTTTATCAAATGGATGTAGAAAGTGTTTTTTTAAATGGTTACATACTGGAAGAGGTGTATGTTTAGCAACCTCCTAGTTTTGAGGATCACCTCTATCCAGATTATGTTTATAAGCTACAAAAAGCCTTATATGTTCTCAAATAGGCTCCTAGAGCTTGGTATGATAGAGTAAGTAAGTTTTTTATTCAAAAAGGTTTTAAAAGAGACAAAATTGATACAACACTTTTCATTAAAGATAAAGGAAAAGATATTTTACTTGTTTAAGTGTATATTGATGATATTATCTTTGGTTCTACTAATGATTCTATGTGTGGAGAATTTTCAAATTTGATGCAAAATGAATTTCAGATGTCCATAATGGGAGAGTTCAGTTTTTGTTTCCTTGGATTGCAAATTAAACAAAGTACAAATGGAACATTATTAAGTTAAACAAAGTACACAGTGGAATTGCTTAAAAGATTTAAGTTTAATAGCTGTAAGCCTATTGGAACTCTTATGAGTCCAGCTCTTAAGCTAGGTTCTAATGTGAAAGGTAAACTTATTTGCCCTACTTTATTAAGAGGCATGATAGGAAGCCTATTTTATTTGACTAAAAATAGACTTGATATCATGCTTAGTGTTTGTCTCTATGCTAGATATCAAACATAACCTAAAGAATCACATTTTTCAACTATGAAAAAGATTTTTCAATATCTTTTATGGACAAAACATCCAGGCTTTTGGTATCCAAAATCAAATTCTTATAGTCTTATAGGTTATTCAGATGTAGACTATGCAGGCAATAGGATTGATAGAAAGAGTACTAATGGAGCATGCCAGTTCATTGGTCACTTTCTATTCTCTTGGTCCTACAAAAAGCAAAATATTGTTCCACTATCAACTGCTGAAGTAGAATGCATAGTAGCTGGGAGTTATTGTGCTCAAATTCTTTGGATGAAGCAACAACTATCAGACTATGTCTTATAATTTGACAAAATTCCTATATTGTGTGACAACACTAGTGCTATCAACCTAATTAAGAATCTTATCATGCATTCTAAGACAAAACACATTCAAATTAGACATCATTTTATTAGGGATCATGTTCAAAAAGGTAGCATCTCTATTGAATTCTGTACAAACTAAATTTCAACTAGTTGATATTTTTACAAAACCTTTGGATCAAAAATAGTTTATGTTCATTTGAAGAGAATTAGGGATTCTAGACCCCTTAGAAAATGATCTCAAATAACCAACCTACTATATTTTTGTTTTTAGGTTTTACATTTGATTATGCTTATGTGATTTGTATCTTGCAAATTCTAACTTAGACATCAGAGTTTTCTAAGGTTGTTTTCCAAGTACACATCATAAAATTTGAGGTAAAGATTGAGTTAAGTTTTTTTTGACGTTGATCATTATATATTATGTTAAGAATTTTGGAACAAAATTGCATGAAAATTGATTTCAAGACTCTCTAAATCAAATCCTAAATCAATTCAAATTTTTTCAGGTTTTTTGAGGAGTTTTTGAATCGATTCATAAATCGATTCAAAACTCAAAACTTTGCATTATGAATTGATTCACGAACTAATTCAAACCATTTTTCAATCCTTCAAGAAGAAATCAACACCTTGAAAATTTTTATTACTCTGAACAAATCAATTTCAAAATTGATTCAGTCCTATCTAAATCAATTCATTAATTGATTTGATCCAGATCAAATCAATTTATGAACCAATTCATCAAGATTTTTAAAATTTAAGTCATTATTCCAAAATTTCTAGACTTGTTATTCAAACTCCTCGAATCGATTCAAGACCTGAAAAATGCAAAAATAAAATGTTTCATGCATTAAGTCTGAAATTAAGTAGAATCACTATTTCAGGGGGAAATTAATGAGATTAATATCATAACTGAACTTCAAACTATCTTTTAATCCCTTTATATCTATTATATGATGAGGCATTATTACTTTTTGATGTGCTAAAAGGAGGAGAAGTAAAGATTTTAGATAAAAAGGGGGAGAATGATAGAAGGATTAAATTTAAATAAAGAGACCTTGATTGTTTACAATTTTGATGCTTATCTAAAATTGTTTGTCACCATTAAAAAGAGGGATATTGTTAGCCAAGCTAGCATATATTCTTTAGTTTTGATGTTAAAAAACAATTTTATTTGATGTCACAATCTAACCATATGCCTTTGAGTATTTGTTTATGTTGATGGTGGAATTTGGTTTTACCAAATCCCAGTCAACTGAAATAAGTTCTTGAATCCCAAATTGCTTTCTAGTCAACAGAACAGAAGGGGAAGAAAGTGGTGAGGAAGAATGAAAATGTAGATAGTATTTTTAATGTGATTTGGCTAAAACCAAGCAGTATTGGTTCCTACATCCACAATAGCTTTCTATTGATTTGGAGAAGTTTTTACAGAGTTTCAATAAATATCTTTTAGCCTGCTTTACAATGATCTTCCCTCTTCTGTTTATAGAAAGTGGGAGGTTACAATTGTAATTTTACATGCTGTAAATAAGTTACATTAAACATTAAATATATAAGACAATTTAATCTTCTGCAAATCGGCTCTTATAGGTGACTTTTTGTAGGTGGGCCCCTTTTGTCTGCTTGGGCTAAGAGTTAATGTAAGCTTGTTGATGCTCTATCTTGCTGAGTCTTCTCCATCTCGTCGAGCCCTTGACTGGGTAATGTCCTTGTCCTTGCGAGCTAAGATGCTAGGTTTGGAGTTGCTGCTAGCCTTCATTCGGTGAGACCGACCTCAGTCTTGGCAAGGTGAGCTTTAGCAGGGCATCTCACTTCTTGGCGAATTGTCTCTCTAACTTCTAGCTTCATTTGCATCTTTGACCTTGCGATTAGTGAGGTGGCAAAATCTTAGCGAGCTGAGCTTTTCTAACTGTTTCCATTCGGCTTTTGCCTACCTATTATGCGAGACTAGATTTTACCCATAACAGTTTATTCTGCAAATATAAAGTTAATCAAGTGACATTCAAAATATCAAGAGATCCAACCTAGTCATAAGGTTTATTGATTTTTATAGAATCTTTTGTAAGTGTAATCTAACTAGTTTTTAATCCAAATAATTTTCTAAAATAGCTAATCTAAGATAGAAATAAATGAAATGAAATCAGATGAAAACAAATACTTTTTAACTATGTTTTCAAGTAGCTTTTCACAAATGAAATTTTTACAAAAACTATTTTTTAGTGTGTGAATCAATTCATACTAGAAAATTTTTGAATTTTACTCGAATCGATTAGGCAATCAATTCTAGAAGAAAAGTTTTTGAAAATGTTTTTATTGAAACATTTGAAAACATTTTGAATCGATTAGGCAATCAATTCATAAATCTTTTTACCTAATTGATTCATAAATCTTTTTACATAGAGGGTTAATCAATTCATGCATCAATTTGGTTATGAATTTCTTCATGATTTTCACAAGCTGAATTGATTCAAAAATCAATTAGACAATTATTAGTTAGTTATTACCACTACAAATCGATTCACAAATTGATTCAAGGATAAAAAATCAATTATTTTCAAATGTCAGTTATAGCAACTATAAATATCCTCTCACTTTCATTTCAACATAGTTTATCATATCAGTTTGTATCACTTTGAGCATGAAAAATAGAAAGAGTTCTTGTGCTTCATCTGATCTAACTTTACCTCTCAAGATCAAATTGATTAAACTGCTTGGATCAATTTCTATGAAGATTACATAGTTAGTTGCTTGAGATATTCATCTAAAGTCTGGCATTGTTTTCTTTGACCCTTTTCTTTTTTTTTTAGGGTTTATATGGTTGATCTGGAATTAGATTGCATCTTTTATTTGTTGTAAGGTTGATTACAATTAAGGTGAAGGTGTATTGTTACTGTATTTATAGGTATTACAAGAGCATAGTGTAAATATTGTTGTAAATTGGTTGTTTAGGAACCCAGTTGAAATTTGTTGAAGTAATAAAAGAAATCATCTAGTTGAGGATTGATCCAGTGGATGTAGATTTCATCTATGGTTTCAGGTGAAGTTGAACCATTTTAAAATCTTAATGTTTCTTGTTTATCTTTTTTGCATTTTTGAATTCTACTGTACTGCTTCATTACAACATTTTTTATATTTTGCAATTTTTATACAATTCTAATCTAATTGCTTTTTTGAATTCTAATTTGTTGTATTTTTAAAGTTACAATAATTGTGCTAATTGTTAAACTGCTTAACTTGATCAATAGCAAATTGAATTCATAACAATCTTAGCAACTTCAATATACTCTTTATCTTTCAATAGAAACTTTATTGAAAAACCTTGTGCAACAAGAATCAAATCTCTCAAGAATAAAGAGTATACAATTTACAAATGTAAAAAGGGCAAGATTCATATTTTTGGGACCCTCAATAACGAATTCATCACTTTTCACAAAAAGAAGAGATTGTCTTATATTATCTTAAGAAACGTGACTTGGAAATCCTTAGCCAAGGTTAGGTGGATTTAGAAGAGGAGTTTTTGAGTTTCACATGGCAAAACATGAGATCTAGATTGGATACATAGAAGTTAAATGGCTTGCGTTTCAACTAATTCACCACATCTTAAATTCAACTAGGACATTGTATGATGAAAGGATTATATTGTATAGTAATTGTAATTGAAAAGGTTCATAGCTTTAATTCACATTAATTAGGTCTTCATGACATGTTGCTAGTTGTTAATCATGATTTTTGGGATCTAGAATTATAGCACCTCTAGGGTTAACCTGATTGGACTCGAACACAGGGGAAAGGTGGTTATTGACCAAGGGGTTGGTCCCCAAAGGGGGACTAGCCAATCGATCTGTCCCTAAGAAGTGATCAATCAGTTGGTGTCAAGTCAAACAAAGCCTGATGCATGAAATTAAAGGCAATAGAATCCTAGTGCAGTCAAGCCATTAATTAAAGCAGAAACCCTGTTGGGAAGAAGTCCCAGTACACACTTGATCCAAAAACACTAGTTCAAGGTAAAACAATCAAGTCAAATAAAAATTTGATCTTTTTATTTCATCTCTGCATTTTATTAAATCTTATTTAGTAAATTCTTTTTAGATCAGGAGTTAATTATAACAATGCGATTTTAGCCAAAGACCAAAAGATGAGAACTTCCCCATAATCAGGTGAGTGGGAATTCTATCTTTTGGTACCCTTTCCATATGAAGAGATATTTAGGCCCAATTTAGCAAGATTATGGTATGAATTGGGAAGAGACCTTGAGTAGTTAGGTTATATAATTTAAAGATATAAAACTAAAGATCTTCATTAGGATTCTAGATTCAGGTCAGAAAATTAGGAATTGTTTTCCTATTTGATTACGTATATGAATGTTTAAGTGTTTGAATGCAATGAGTGAAAGAATAGGAACCTAGCATTGATTTCAAGTTGGGGAGATTCTTAGAAATCCCATTTTGCATGATCACATGAACTTGAGTTTAGAGTTACAGATCTATCTTTAATATTCAAGTCACATGAAAGGTATTATTTCTTGAAAGGTATTATTTACAAAATATATATTTAATTATCTTTTTTGAATTATTTATGTTATAAATTTATTTAGTTTAGTGGAATTATTTATTTAATCATTATATCACTTTTAATTTTATATTAAATTTATTTTGTTCATTTTATTATAATAAATTTATATTTCTTTTATGTTTTAAACATGTTATATGTATTTTTGGAACCATACAAATAAGTTGGCAAAAGCCCAACAAATGAGTCCAATTAGATAAGGCTCAGCTCATTCAAGATTGGGGTCGTTGAACAAAGACACCAGATTGCCAGACATGAGTTTAGAATGCAAGACAATGCCAAGGCAGTAGCTCCAGCTCTTGAGGATAAGCTATAGCTCACAAGTTGGAAACATACCACCTCAACCACCTTCCAGAAAACTCATTGTGGTTAAACTTGAGAAAGGAACCAACTTGCAAACATTAATTAGCTAGAATCGACTTGCATTTAATTTATTATTTTTTCTTTTTTGGAACACAATAAGATTGTACACCCTTGCAACTATAAATAGCGGTTGAGATTATTGTAGAAAGGGGGTCGATTCTAGAGAAAGCCAATTTTAGAGAGAACTAACTCATATGATCTCTGTAAAAATATCATATTTTTGAGAAATAATACTATCGTGGACGTAGGGGTCAACATTTGACTTTAGTTAAACCACATTAAAAACTCCGGGTGCCTTCCCTATTCTTCTTTCTTCAACTCTTTCTTTGATACTCAATCGAATTGCAATTTGGGGTTCACTGAACTTTTTGGTTAACTAGATTTGGTTTCTACGCTTTCTTGGTTAACCAAATTCCATCGTTAACATTTTTGGCACTAGAGGAAGGGCCCAGTCTACATCCTGGTTGAATTTCCATTCAACTATGATGGCTAGAGGAAGAGCCACTAGAAGTTCAAATGCTTTGGTTGATGGGTCAAAAGGCCACGTAGAACAGTAGAGGGAACCAATTCTTTCTACGACAAGCACTTCCACTAGACCTACAACAAGTATCATCGCTGACTTACCCCCCACAACTTACTGCCAGCCTACTGTAATTATTCCTGGGACTGATGAAGTGCAAAAGTGGCAATAATATCAGGAAACACTAGAAAACATAGTGAAGGAACTAGTTGAGGCGGTTAAAGTGCTAATGCACACACAAACCCTAGGTGCATGAAAGGAGGCTGAGGTCACTACACCCAAAGGAAACTTTGAGTACACTGATTCAGTTTGTCCCTCCAACTCATAAATAGTATCCAAGAGCAGTTGAGCTCGTAAGGATCATGGTGATCTACACAGGAGTTCACGTCGAGTTGAAGGCCCAAACAAGACCAATTAGAGGCATGCGACGACCTCAAATTGCCACTCCCACGACCAAGAAGGTAAGAGGAGCCAACAATCTTCTAACTACTAATCTAAAGCATGGAATCCGATGATAAAGGAGCTACTTTGGGGGGGCAAAACATTTAGAAAAACTACCTTGAACTCAGGATGGTCGAGATTGCTTTGAGGAGAGGATACTATTCATTAAAAAAATTGAGACAGAACCTCTCCCTCGCAAGCTTAAAATCCCCACAACCTCGTAGTACAATAAGGATAGCGATCCATATGACCACTTGGACATATTCAATGTTTAGATGAATCTTCAAACAACGAACTCTCTAGTCAAGTGCCATGTCTTCCTGGCTACTCTTGGAGACCTACCTCAAGCTTGGTTCAAGAATCTCCCAGCTCGTAACATTGATAATTGGGAAGAGTGCTAAAGAAGGTTCATCAACCAGTACAAAGTGCGGAGAAGGCAGCTCGCACCATCCTGCCACCTTGCAATGCTCTTCTAATAGAAGAATGAGTCACTGAAAAACTACCTCACTAGGTTTGGATGTGAGGTCAATAATGTAGGAAATCCTTTAGATGAAAGCATCCTGATAGTGATCTTAGTGGGACTTCACAAGGATGGAAAGCTATATAAAAGTATATACAAGTCTCCAATGAGAACCCTTACTGAGTTCTATGAACGAGCTGCCAAGCAAGTCAAGTAGGAGGAATTCTTTGGCCCAAAGAAAGACAAGGCAAATAGCTTCGACCTAAGTTAGAGGACTAATGGTGATAGGAGTCAGAATGATAACCTCAAAAATTAGGCTACAAAGAAAGTCAGGATAGACTCACCTTTTTAATCCTATAATATTATTTAGAAATTAGTGAAAACGCCCAAGTTTCTCCTTGTACTCTTTTATTTATATTTACTAATCTTTGAATACATTTTTAGCAAAGTATTGTGTAGGAAAATCCAAGCTTGAGACTATGAAAACAGATAGGACTAAACTTCCATGAGCTTGGAATGCAGAGCATTTGCACCAATATTTTCAATAAATTTCAGCTAGACCTTCTAATCCTAATTAAAAGAGCCAGAGCCAAGATTCGTGTCCACTAAGCAACATGATTGTTATGGTGTAACCCACTAAGCAACAAACTGCTATGGCACAACCCATTAAGCAACATGATTGCTGTGATGCAACCCACTGAGTAACATGATTGCTGTGGTGTGACCCACTGAGCAACACAATTGCTGTGGAGTGACCCACTGGGCAATGAGATTGCTAACAAAGGCGTAGCTTGCATGCAACCTACTTCTTAGCACCACATGCAACCTACTACTCTAGGGCACAACTCTCATGTGACCTACTTAGGCACTAAATCTAACAAATATACATTGCCTTACATGAGCAAATATACATTGTCATAGATATTCTTGCAAATATACATTGTTGTGAACAACTTGACAAATATACATTATCGTAGATATTCTAACAAATATACTTTGTCGTGAACAATTTGACAAATATACATTGTTGTAGATATTCTGACAAATATACATTATTGTGAACAATCTGACAAATATACATTGTCATAGATATTCTGGCAAATATACATTGTTGTGAACAATCTGGTGAATATACATTGCCTTGCTTGGGCAAATATACATTGTTATGGTCAACCTAACAAATATACATTGTCATGGAAAGGAACATCTACGCGATCTACCAAGGGTGCCTGACCTAACAAATATACATTCATTCTTGACAAGTATACCTTGTCATGGTTTGTGAGCTAAAAAGCAACAATGTGACTAATTGGTCATTTCACTTGACTAATATTTATTAAGATACTTTGCAGAGGTTTATTCATGTCACTATACATGTTATCATCTGCAACCTACTAAGCATCAGCTTGACATGCTTGGAAAAGCAAGAAAATTATGAAAAATTCATTAAAAAACCTCATTCAACAAGGTAAATGTACACATGAGGATTCAAAAATATAGATCAAAATTAACCTACAACTGTTATCTCCTAGGAGGAAGGCAAACTCTAGAAGCTAAACCCCTGGAGGGTTGAAGGATTGATATATCTAACGAGCAAGTCATCCATCACTTAGGTCACAGGCCAAATTGATCTCAAACTTCTCCTCATTTTCCTCCCAATGAGGCAAAAGAACAGAGACGAAAGAACCAAATTCATCAGCATCACCATGAGGAGGATATGAAATCTATACAAAACTTCCCAGGATCCTCAAAAATGAATTGTCCATGGGAACTTCCTATGCAATAAGCCATACACACCTCATCCAAGATCCAAATGATCAAAAACATAAGGGGGCTCAACCAATGCACCTATCTGGTCATTCTAAAAAATAAAAGTTTTTTCATGCTTTATATGGCTCACCTGGCCTTATCAATAGGCCTATAGATTGATCAACTACTTTAGATCTAACAAACCAGCTAATAGCAAGGCTGACATGCTAAACGACTATGGAAGATGCCCATTAATTGCATAGCCTGGCACAGATAAAATGATGGAACAGAAGTTTGAAATAACAACACTACAGACTGTGAATGTAGACTTTTGCTAGCAAACTATAGCTCCCAGTCTGCAGAATGAACTGAGAGCTGGGGGCTTGATGTTATGGGTATTTTTGGTACCATACAAATAGACTGGCAAAAGCCCAACAGATGAGTCCAATTGGATAAGGCCCAGCTCATCCAAGATTGAGGTTACTGAACAAAGGCACCAAATCGCCAACCATGAACTTAGAACACGGGTCAAGGCCAAGGTAGTAGCTCTAACTCATTGAGGACAAGCTAAAGCTCGCAGGTCAGAAACATACCACCTCAGCCATCTTCTAGAAAACTTACTTTGGTTAAATCTAAGAACGGGACCGACTTGCAAGGCCAACTTGTAGACATCAACTAGTAGGAATCAACTTGCATTTGATTTATTATTTTTCCTTTTCTAAAACACATTAAGATTGTACACCCCTATAACTATAAATAGGGGTTGAGATTATCATAGAAAATGGGCCAATTCTAGAAAGAGCCAATCTTAAATAGAGAGAACCAACTTTTATGATCTCTGTAAAAATATCATAATTCTAAGAAATAATACTATAGTGGACAGAGGGGTCAACAACTAACTTTAGCTGAACCACATTAAAAAATCTCGATGCCTTCCCTATTCTTCCTCTTTGTTCAACTCTTTCTTTCATACTCAATTGAATTGTAGTTTGGGATTCACTAAACTTTTTGGTTGGCTGGATTCGATTTCTGCACTTTCTTGGTCAACTAGATTATACCGTCAACACATATAAACATGAGTTTAGAGTTACAGATCTATCTTTAATATAAAAGTCACATGATTTTTTTTTGAAATTTTATTAAAAGTTCATTTTTTTGTTTTCAAGCTCATATTTTCCAAATTATCATTTTTGAGATTTCACAAATTCTTGAAAGGTATTATTTATAAAATATGTATTTAATTATCTTTATGAATTATTTATTTTATGAATTTATTTAGTTCAATGAATTATTTATTTAATTATTATATCAACTTTTATTTTATATTAAATTTATTTTGTTCATTTTATTATAATAAATTTATATCTCTTTTATGTTTTAAACATATATTAAATTTCCAAGGAACAAAAGTATTTCTTAAAGAAAATATATTTATACATAGATTTCTCAATTCATAAGCATTTAGTATGCATTAGAAAGGATAGGATAAATTACGAAATTTAGAAGATATAGTAAACAAGTTAATCAAGAGTATTAAGACGGATTTCCATAGGAAATCTATAGAAGCAAAAGAAAGATTTCAAAGATATTTGTGTGTGAGAACTAGCATATAGCTAAGTGGGATTTGGAAGGTTTTTGTTTACTAAGAGATGAAAACTTTATGATTTTACAACAATAGGTCATGTAGGCTAGTGACTCAGTTTCAGATGTAGTGTAGAAGGGCACAAGTTATAAACATACTTTCTAGAGAGCATGTAATCTCTTCAGGAATGCCAAGTAAGGCATACAATTTATTGTTCATCACTATGCCATTGACCCACCATTGCCAATATAAGTTACATGAGTTTGTCACCCAAGGTCAAATTGACCAAGTCATGAGTTGAGTAAGAAGGGGATAACCTTTAGTTCCCACACCCTGATATCATTAGGAGAATATGAACTGGTGATTGTATGTTACTATGTTGATTTACTAGATTATGATATATGAATGATCATAGATAATGAGCTTAGACTAGAACAGGAAGTTAAAGAGAACAAGAGAAACATGTGATTTTTTTTATTATTGTTATATAGTAATTTATCTATTATGCTAATTATATTATATGCATGGTTGAAACCTTGTCAACCCAAAGATAGGTTAAACAATTTTTTGTTCACTAAGTACTCATTTTATACTCACCCAATTTATAAACATTTCCAAGTTAATGAATTTATGGAGGTTATCTTAGTTAGGAGATACTTCACCACTTGTGTGTGTTTTATATCAGGTACATGGTCTCCTTATTTATTTTCAAACAAGAGATCAAGATTTGATGTGTTATGGGTGAAATCCAGTCTTGCAAAATAGATAGGCAGAAGCCTAACAAAAGCTAAAAACTAGTGAAAGAAGTTCAACTCCCTAAGGTTGTACCATCTTACTAATCGTGAGGTTGGGATACAAATAAAGCCAAGAACTAGAGAAAACAACTCGTTAAGAAATGAACTACCCCACTAGAGCTTACCTCTCTAAGAGCGAGGTCGATCTTGCTGAAGGAAGGCTAGCAGTGACCTCGAGCCAAGCATCTCAGCTCGCGAGGACAGGCACATTGCCCAGTCAAAGGCTTAGCAAGATGGAGAAGGCTCAGCAAGATAGACTGCCAGACAAGCTTACATCTACTCTTAGCCCTAGCAGACAAGAGGGGCCCACTTATAGAAAGTCACCTGCACAAGTCATTTTACAAAAGATTAAATTGTCTTGTACATTTAATGTTTAATGTAACCTCCTACCTCCTATAAATAGATGGGGGGAGGATCCTTGTAGAGGAGGATGAACAGGCGGAAATTTATATATATTGAAACTCTATCAAATCCACTCCAAGTTAATAGAAAGCTACCATGGATGTAGGGACCAGTATTGCCCAGTTTTAGTTGAATCACATTAAAAATATTGCATGCCATTGCTATTCTTCCTCTTTACCATCTTTATGATCTTCATTATTTTTCATTTCCCTAACTTGAAAGTAGTTTGGGGTTCAAGGACTAATCTTAGTTGGCTAGACTTTAGCAGAACCAAATTTCACCGTCAACATGATGATTTATGATTTTTCAAAAAAAAATTATTTATTTCAAAAACTTAGAAAATATTTATTTATTTAAAATAATTTTTATAAAAAAAAAGGTTGCATATCATGAATTTTAAACAAAAGGCCCTAATATTATATTCCACATTGTTTTAATGACCTTAAATTAAAAAGGACTTTTAGAATAAGAAAGCTCATGGGTTCGTGGATCATCACTTGGTGTGTTGTGCCAATCATATCCCTAGAAGGGATATGACAAGTATGTTATTTCCAAATATTATATTAAAAGGATTTAATTTAACTATGACATATTACAAATTTAACAGTGAACCTTAAGGGTCACACACATAAGGTCAGATATATCAACATTTATTTATTTCAAGAGAGTTAAATCAATTATATTGTATACTAAAATTAGCCTTGCGAGGACAAGTCCCTGAGGAAGCAAAGACCAGCCCTCGCACTTCAACAAGAAGCTTTCACGGAGCTTCAGTCAAAATAATAGATAACAACAGTGACAATTGCTAAACCCCCTCTCACTCGCTTGTCACAAAACAAATGACGCTACGAGGTACGGACCAAAGGGGGACATCGCAGCGACAATGTGGCTCAACGATAAGAGCTCAAGGGTCAACCCAACGCAAAGGCCGATCGCCCTACTCACACTCACTGCAGCAACCCTTGCGGCCTCCCCGAACCAAGAAACTCTTGTTTGAGACAACAAAGTATCTTGTCTGACATGGTAATGGCTATAAATCTACATTGTCGGCCTGAGAAGCCTACTTTCACAACCTACAGATAGAATAAGGTCTTTTCATTATCTTTTCTCATTTATTTGATGTAACACAATTGTAGCCAGCAATTAATGCATGAAACCACTCATTCCTCTATAAATAGGATAGCCTTGTTATGAGGAGGGGTGGATCTTGTAAGTAGAACTCCTGCAAATCATTCAAAATTTATAAAACCTCCGCCGTAGATGTAGGGTCCGGTTCCACCCAGATTTGGCCGAACCACATTAAAAACCACCGTCTCTCTCTCGGTTCACCTCTCACAACCCTTCAAGAGCAGCATTGATTCCCCGAAACTCATATCCCGTTGACTGAAGTTCCGATCTTCTGTACGAACTGAATTTCACCGTCAACATTTTGGCACCATCTATGGGGATCATCTGCTCTTCAAAATCTCCACTGCTGCTTAGCAATGACCTGAGGGAGAACAACTCAGAGTTCTACGGCCTCGGCATCTCAGCACACTATCATGCCTGGGATGCAAGAGGTGCAGATGCTCGATCAATCCCGATCGGCCCTAGAAAACACAGTCAAAGAGCTAGCCAAGACTGTTAAAACACTTGCCCAGGCGCAAGCACAAAGTGCCCAAAGACAAGAAGAAGTCAAGGCATAACTCCAGCAGCTTCGAGAAGAAGCTCAGAGGGAAATTCACGACGACCATGACAGCCAACGGTTGGGGGGCTCACAGAGAGTGGAAATCTCTACCCCCAGCACAAAAACCAGCACCCAGCAATGGACGAAGTCCTCCAAAGGCTGAAGTTACTTGAAGAGCACCCGCAGCCTCAGGATAATCGAACGCATCATGTAGAAACTTCACCATTTTCTATGGATATCGAGAAGCAACCTCTCCTGTAGAAACTCAAGGTGCCCGCCATCCCACCGTATGAAAGGAATAGTGACCCAAACGATCATCTGGACACGTTCAACATACAAATGGACCTCCAGACGATCGAACCCTTGTTGAAGTGTCGTGTCTTTCTCGCCACTTTAGGGGCGGCACCTCGTGCTTGGCTCAGACGCCTCCCTGCATGCAGCATTGGCAGCTAGGAGGAATGTCAGAGAAAATTTATTGACCAATATCGAGAGCTAAAGAGATAACTCGCACCTCCCTGCCATCTTGCAATGATTTTTCAGCATAGGGATGAGTCGCTCAAAGATTACATAACTCAGTTCAGACACGAGGCCGACTCCGTGGAAAACCCCTCGAAGGAAAGCATTTTGACAGCCATCTCAGTGGGACTCCGTAAAGATGGCAAACTATACAGAAGCCTCTATCAGTCCCCCGCTCGAGACCTCGCTGAATTTTATGATCGAGCGACTAAATAAGTAAGGTGGGAAGAAACCTTCGGAACGGAGTGGCCCAAGCTTAAAATGGGCCAAAGTAGTCCCACCACGAGTAAAAAGAGGAGTAGCGAGAGTACTGAACACCACACTCCTCACATCGTAAAAAAGGCAAAACCTCAGCGGCCCAGAAATCGCTTCGAGAGCTATAGCATCTTGACAGACCCACAGGACAAAATCTTCACCCTAGAAAGGCATAACGAGGACTTTGGGAAACCTCAGCTAATGAAGATACCCGCCAAGTCCAAGGATCAGAACAGATTTTGTGCCTATCACCATGAGACTGGGCACACCACCTCAGAGTGTCATGCTTTGAAAAATGCTATCAAATGCCTCATCAAAAAGTTCCACTTACAGGATTACATAATAGAGCCCTCCGGAGAGCGCGCTCAACAAGCCCAGCGAGTAATCACCCAAGAGCCTGAGCCCTCCATCAGAACCATATTTTACATCCTTTTGTTGATTTGTACCGGTTGTGGTATTTTGAAATTAATATAAATTACCGATTGGCTAAACACCATCAAGGGAAAGTTCCACCCTCGCTACAATGAATGGTTTTCACCTCGTTACAGCACCCTCGCTACAACGAATGATTTTCACCTCGTTACAGCACCCTCGCTACAACGAATGATTTTCACCTCGTTACAGTACCCTCGCTACAACAAATGGTTTTCACCTCGTTACAGCACCCTCGCCACAACAAATGGTTCTCACCTCGTTATGGCACAAACAAAGCCAAGGGCATGACGGTCCCAAGTCTACACTAGAGTCAAGGACTCGGCGAATGGTTTTTACCTCGCCATCATCAAAATAATATTATTAGCACTCGCAGCTTTCATGCGAGTGAGTCCTCTACGACTCTCACACATGGACGTGCTTCTCATAGTCTCTCATGCGTAACTCATTCGTAAGCTCACTCGCAGTAGATTGGGCAGATTGGAAAGTAAAGCACAATCGATTGGCTAAAAATAGAGATTCTCATTGATTATCACAAATTTACAAATAGTAGTACATGAAGTATTTGCTACATACATCCGAAAGGAGAAGAACCCATT
>JANHAO010009706.1:0-18184 GCA_026873985.1 Saraca asoca
GATTGCCTTGTTAGCAGAAGGGGGAGGAGAAGAGAGAAAGAGAGAGGCCAATCTTGTAAACAATATCTTGTACATTATCAATAAAATTCACTCCGTGGACGTAGGGTCCGGTACCGCCCGGATTTGGCCGAACCACGTAAAAACACTGCCTTTCCTTCTCCCTCTTCCTCTATAACACTTCAAGAGTGGCAATGATTCCTGAACTCTACATCCTGTTGGCCGGAGCTTGATTCCCATTCACTAACCGAATTCCGACGTCAACAAGTTGGCTAATAGAGTTACAACAAAGTAGGTGCTTACTTAAACCATAAAAAGAGTTGTAGTCGTCCCATTAAGGATATAGTTCAATTTTTCTCCCTTTCTTCACTAGGGTTTGTAAGGAGTGAATATGCTTAAGGAGTTTTTGCTATAATGGATTCTCATATAATGCCAAGTACTATTTTATTATTATTCTAATTAATTTATTTGTATAGATATAAATTGATAGTTTGTAACATGATGCAAAAAATTAGGTTAATTGGCTTTTCAATTTTTCTAACAAATACATCAAGAAACACCCCAATCGTACACACAAAGACACAAATACACATGAAATCTGGGCCTATCAAAAGAACATACTAGACCAGACCAAGTCTATGTGGGCTTTGGATTGCATGAATCAATCCTTATAGGCCCGTTTCAAAAACAAACCAAAATCTTCTTGATCCAGTTTGGGCTAAGTTTGAACCGGACTAGTCCACAAGTTTCATAAAAAAAAAATTGGTGTTGGAGTTAATTTACTAAATAAAATAGAAATGTATGTATGCATATAAAGAGTATACAAGATTAAAATGGGATAATCTAACTGACTGACTCCCATTAAAGTTACAAGAGTAAAAAATAAAACTCAAATAAAAATTAAGAGATAGAAAATATAGTTTGTATAAATTTTTTATTTTAATTTTTTTTTGTTAACACAAATTAGCATATTATACCAAAAAAAAAAGGCCTCTAGCAAGTGAAGATTCAAGATTTATGACATCTAAAACCAAAGCTCTTGAATCTTTTTAATATTGCTACAAAGCACACCAAAACTTACTATAATTAGTCCCAAATTTAGAATGGTTCTACCTGAATCATAAATCTCAAATTTTAGTCGAACATGTCAGAAAAGAAAGGAGTTACTGCTTTAGAGTTTAGCTTACCAAAGAAGGCAACTAGTCATGGTGTTGGCATTGTGACAGTGTCGGCACTTAGATAACTTAGCTTTTCAATCTTCCCAAACCCTAGCAAAATAGATTGGAAATTTGGATGTTATGGATTTGAGTCTATTAGAAATTGGATTTATATTATATAAATGTAAAGCTTCCCACCTTTTGTGTTTAACTGGGTATTGGGTTAGTTAAGGATTTTTCTCTCAATTAATGGATTGGGTTACAAGTTTAATGGCCTAGAACAAAAAAAAGAAGGTCAATCTACAAATTGGTCTACATCTATCCAAGCTAGTCTGCCTAGGTCTTAGTTCACATGGACCAATCTATATAGGCTTGCTACAAAAATGAACTAAAATTTTTTAGGCCCAATCCACTCTCATTTGCATATTGGTCCACGTGATACATGGGCCTAAGCTCATTTTGATAGCCCTAACAAAATCTTTCGCTCTTAAACTCTCCATATTTATAAATATTTTTATTGAATTTAACAAAAAAATTTTAATAATTTGTTTTTAAGCTTATATGCTTATAATATTTTAACTTATATAATATTTTGTAAAAATAAATTGACTCTTTTGAAACATACCTGAAAAAATATGTATGTATACCTTGTGAATTTTATAAAAAAAAGTTATATTTGTTGTAAAATTTCATGATAAATGACTATTTCAAAAATAATTCCAACTTTGATTGATTGAAGAACAACATTTTATTTACTTGTCACATAACAACATGAATATCAAGCAATCCAAATTTGATTATAAACATAAATGTATGATTAATTATGTTAAGATTAAAGTTAGACGTCTAATATTTATCAAAAAAAATGTTCAGCATTTAGTATATACCATTGGTAATTACAAGATTAACAATATAAAATAAAGATTAAAGAAGTTTTTTTCTATCTTTTTTTGGGAAAATAAATGTTCAACTAACCCAAATTTGATCTGGATAAATGGTTATGTTAAGGTTAAGATTAAGCATAGCACAAGAACAAATGGCATCTATAGCTAGTAAATATCAATGGAATTATGGGATCAATGAACATAAGATAAACCTAAATGAAATTTTTATCTATCTTTTTTTTACAACACAAATGTTTACTCATCCAAATTTGATCTTGAGTATAAATAAATAAGTTATAGAGGTGTCAAAATAAGTTGGGTCTAGCTTGGAACTAGTAAGGAAAAAAAAGAAAAGTGACCCAACATGATAATCAACTAGCCTAAATAATTAACCCAGCTCACCAAGAATTAGTCTTAGCCATGGGGACTAATAAGTGTTGGCTTGTCGGGTAATGAGTTCGTCCATTAACTTGATAGTATATAATAAATAATTAATATTAGATTAATAACTTAATATATATATATATATATATATACATACACACGTTAAGATAATGTTAAATAATTTTTAATATTGGATTAATGAGTGAATATATATTACATAAATTTATTAAAATAAATAATTAAATTTAATTTTAACAAAATTTCCAAAATTAAAAGAAAAATAATAAATAAAATTCTAAGTTTTGAATATTTAGTTGAGTACTAAAATAATAAATAATAAAATGAACTTAAATAAAATACTAATGTAAATAATAAAAACATAAAATTTTTTATCATCTCTTAATTTATTCACTTGCATTGACCAAATTATATGTTTGAATCTAAACCTATATTTTGCATATTAGTCCCACCTAATATTAATACTAATAATATTTATTAAAAATTTTGAATTTAGTTTTTGAATAAAAAAATTTGCACAACTTCTATATTATATAAATTTATTATCCATAAATCATTTTTAAATATACTAAAAATTTAAGATATAAATAACTTATTCAAATAAATAAAATAAGATATATGATATATTCTAATTTTAAATTGAATGATGATGATGATGATGGCAACAATGATGATAATGATAATAATAGTGATGATGGTTTGATGGTAACGGTGATGGTGGTATTAATATATAAAATTAATTTTTTTTAAAAAAAATGTAACAGGTTAGTTGACCAACTTGTGACTACATGGTAAATTTAAAGTAGGGACTAGGACTTGATCTTGGATTGGTAATATAACAGCCTAACCTAGTAAAAATATAATTTGACTTAAGACTGACCTGACATTCAAATTTTGTATGGCGGACTAATCCTATAAGGTTTGGTTAATCTATTTTGACAAGTTTAATAAATGGATATCCATGATTGACTCAATGTGACCCTTGTTTAGTAATGTCAATGGTTGACCAAACTCATTTATCCAAAAAACTTAAATGATAGTATGGATGGGTTGTACCAAGAATTGATATAAATCATAATTGCCACCTCTAATTTGAACTCAAACCATTGAAAAGACTTGTGCATTTTATAAAAAAAAAGTTATATTTTCTATAAAATTTCATGATAAATAACTATTTTATAAATAATAGCAACTTTGATTAATTGAATAACAACTTTTTATATGCTTAGTATGCAAAAATTTCAAATTTGACAACATGAACGCCAAACAATCTAAATTTGATTTTAAATATAAATGTATGAACAATTATGTTAAGATTAAAGTTAGATATCTAATATTTATTAAAAAAAATGTTAAGCATCTAGTATATATTGATGGTAATTATTAGATTAACAAATGTAAAATAAAGCTTAATGAAGTTTCTATCTTTCATGGTAAAATGAATGTTCAAACAATCTTAGATTTAATTTTAAACATAAATGGATAAATGGTTATTTTAGGGTTAAAATTATGCATAACACAAAAAAAAAAATGCATCTCTAGCAAAAAATGGATTAGTCAAAATAACTCAATCTGACAAAAGTTAGCCTTAGTCATTAGGACTAATAAGTGTTGACTTGTCGAGTTAATGAGTTTTTCCATTAAACTTATAGCATATAATAAATAATTAATATTAGGTTATTAGGATAGTATCTATACACTAAAGAAATGTTAAATAACTTTTGATATTGGATCAATGCGTTAATATATATATTTATAACAAAGATGTAAATTTTGAATATTCAGTTGAATATTGAAATAATAACGTAAAATAATAATTAAAATAATAAATAATAAAATAAACTTAAACTAAAAAACTAATGTATATAATAATAACTTACAATTTTTTTTATCACATCTTAATTTATTCATTTGCATTAATAAATTTATATGTTCAATCTAAACTTATATTTTTCAATATTAATCCAACCTAATATTAATATTAATATTATTTATTAAAAAAATTTAAGTTAGTTTTTGAATAAAAAAATTAGCACACCTTCTATATTATATAAAGTTTTTATCCATAAAACATTTTTAATTACATTAAATATATAGGATTAAAATAATTTATTCAAATAAATAAAATAAAATATGTGATATATTTTAATTTTAAATTAAATAATAATAATAATAATGACAGCAACCTCAACGATGGTGACAAGGACAATAATAGTAATGGTGGTATTAATATATAAAATTAACGTCTTTTTAACTACAATGAGTTAGTTAATTAACCAGTGACCGCATGATAAATTTTGACAAAGAATTAGGACTCAGTCTCAAATTGATAAGATAATAGTCTAATTTAGGAAAAAGATAACCTGATTTAGGATTGGTCGAACGTTCAACTTTTGCATGGTAGACTAATTCTGTAAGGTATGATTAATTCATTTTAATAAGTCTAATAAATGATTATCCATGATCATAGTTTAGTAATGTCAATAATTTATCTAATCCATTTATTCAAGAAATTTAAATGGATAGATATGGATGGATTGAAATAAAAATAGATATAGATTACAATTGTTATCTCTAATTTGAATTCAGAACATTATAAAAGAAAAAACTCCAAAAATAACAATAACTATTATCACACCTTTAAAGATGTTAGCACTTAAAAGGATGGCGGAACCACCTATACTCAGTCAGTACCTATAATTTTTACTCATCCCAATGAGGATATGGGAACTGAAAATGGGAAGAAGCATTGGAGTAAAGAACTTTTTTGAGAATTTGGGCGAGAACGGAAACAATAGGTGCAAAAATGGGAACTCATACCTATATTATTTATGTAGAATTATTATAATTTATATAGTTTACATAAATTGATAATTTAATTTTTTTAAAAATAAATAAGGAAAGCTAAAACATCAATTGATGATTAATTTGATTACTTGAATTACATTTAATTTTAACATTGTATTTTTTTACCACAAACTCACATTCAATTATGTATAAATAAATTGAAAAAATATACATACAAATGGACAATAAGACAAAAACCCACTACATTCAAATAAGATGGGTAAATCGGAGTTGATGGGCATTAAGGTATCTGATGGGAATGCTTACAGAGATTTAAAATTCTATCCATTCGAATAAGGATACGAAGATAGATAGACTATCCATATATAGATACGGATGTTAATTCCTATTATGCCTTTAACATTGTCATATCTATCAGCACTATAGATTTTATTTATTTTATATGTGTTGCGCGAAAATTATTTGTCTCAATTTCTATTCTTAAAAGATAAAATAACAAAAATGATTTATTAAGAAATAATTATCCAATAAAATGAGACAATCATAGAACATATTGATGGGCCTACATACAATTTGCATATGAAAGTATACACTAAAGCGGCACTTAAAATGATTAAAAATAAGATTTTATTTTATTTTAAATCAAGTTTATTTATAATCGATTTTTGGATCTAAGTAAAATGAATATTTTATTTTACTTATAATTTTCATTTTAATTATATTTGTTTCATTATAAAATCTTTTAACATTAAAATTTATTTTATTTGATTTAAAGCACATGTTATATAAAAATTTTATTTATTTTCTAATATTTTATTTATCATGATATCATCAAATCTACTTTTTAATTGAATTCTATGCATTTATAATGTGTTTTAAATAAAAGAATTTATTTATAAATAAATTGAAATTATTATAACATTTTTTTTCTAAATAATAAAATTTATTTACAAATTAATTGAAATCATTTTTATTAAAATAAAATTAATTAATTTTTTAATAATTGATTCCAAATAAAGCATAAATCTTATTCATGTATAATTCTAGCCATTTTCAGATACAATTTATTGAAGTAGATTTGGATACCAAATTACATAAACATTGAGAGTTGGAATTATCTCTTACTATTACCGGAGAAATATGTTCATTTTTGTTACCATATATATATATATATATATTCATTTTCATCTCCTTTTTTATTATAATATTAAAATAAATACTGAGATTTGAAATAATGACCAACAAATAAAAAAGAGACTTAATTCGGTTATTTTGGAAATTTTATTCTTTTAATTTCATCGGAATTTCTTGAAAACAATCTAAACAAAATATGTTGACTTGCTAAAAGTTGACTTATTAAGATTAAAATATAAAATCATGTGAAGTTTAATTATATTTTAATATTAATTATCAATATAAAATTTGATGATCACGATTTATTTATTTTTATCTCTCTTATAAAAACATTTTTCTCACTTTATATATATATATATATATATCAAAAGTTAATAATTGTCATTTTCTATTAAATTCACCTTAATCCATGAAGGAATGATATTTCAAAAAATAAACATTATTTATATTACATGTTTAACAATAAATATAAATTTTTAAAAATATTTATGTGGATCTATATTTTAACATAGTAAACTTATCATATATTTTAAGTATAATACTTATAAATATATTATGTTGTGTTCTTACATTTCAAATTTTGGTCTATAAATCGTACTTGTATCAGGTGTCTCATTTCCGACCCTTAATTCTTAAGTCTTCAACTCTCAAGCAAGCTCTATAAATCTAATTACAAAATCACACAGGACAAACAGACAAAGCGATTGTGAAAAACAGACAGACAAAAGGACTATGAAAAATAGACAGAGAGATAAATACAGAGACGAGATGAAAGAAAGATGCAGAAATGATGAGAATCGCAATTTATATCATCCCAAGCCTCAACTACCAAGTATGTCTAAAAATTTCTAACCTTCTTCCTAGATTTTTTCTAATTTTCTTGCTCTATGTCATCAATTTCATCATCATCATCATTCCCAGTATTTATCCTAAATCAAGCTATTTTTATTCTTTACACACGTATTATTATTGTAAATCAATGTTTTTATTGGTTAGATTTTCATAGTTAATTGTTAAAATTTCTTGTAAGTCATGAAATTAATTTAAGGGAATCGACTACAAATTTAAATTAATGATAATTCAAAATTTTATATTATCATAAAATTCACTTATCTTTTGATTTGTATATTGAAAGGGCGGGGATTTGACGTCGAGCCACCAATACTGCTCTGTTGGCATAGGTTCGTTGTAAAGCGAAGCTTTGCGGATGTGGAATTTAAACAATCAGAAGTTGGAATTAAAATTGTAAATTATGAAAAATAATAACATACTCTAATTAAAATTAACAAATGTTTAAAAAAAAGTGATACAATTAAAATCAAATTAATTTTAGAGTTATAAGAGAGATTTTACAGGGAAAACTTACAATTGGAACAACATATAATCTATCCTCATTCCCATCCTTGTGAGATAGTTTCATTGTGCATAATTAAAACTTTTATCTTATCGACTTAATTCTCTACTTAATACAATAAAAAAATAAAAAATTATATTTTATTTTATTGAGTTGGCCCTCTACTTAATACAATAAAAATTTATACAATCAGATTATTTTAACCGTAAACTTTACTCATAAAAAATAAAAAAAAATTAATAAATACAATGGAATGATTTTTAATGCATAAACATGAACTTAGTTGTGGTTATTATTATATTGCTCTCAATCTTTATTTTACCTTATGATGCTTATATATCATTCTTTTTTTTTTTTTTTAATAATAGCAGGCTTGGACTCTAAGAAAACAAAATTCTTAAAAGTCCATAGCAGAAGAACTCTGCAAGATCTCCCAAATGAACTGATCTTGTCAATATTGAAAAAACTAACCATTGCAGAATTCTGCAAGTTCGGTACAATTGACAAGAAATGTAGAAAAATCTATAATGAATTAAAGCAAGACTACTTGGCATCACAATCTCCACTGGCACTCATCTTGCCAACATACACCAAGAAGTCATTCCACTTACACAACGTATTCAATGGCATTTCAAACAAGATCACACTAAATAACTTCCAACACAAGATCTATGTTGGAAGCTCTGCTGGATACATCATCATGAAGCACCGCGATGAGCATCCGCTTCTGTTCATCAACCCATTTACTGGATATGAATTGAAATTCAATATTCCTGTTTTCTCCGCAAAAGAAATTGTGCAAATGGATCGAATTATACTTGCTTCGGGTATGCGCTCTAAGAGCTTTATATTCATATCTCTTTCCATGAGTAGCAAAAGGGTTGTGATCTATCAACCAGCTTGTAATAATTGCCATGTATATTGTTATGGGGGAGAAAGCAGCGTCGTTGTGGACATAGCTGTTTTCAAGAACAAAACCTATGCTATAACTAACCAAGCTCAAGTTCGGGAAGTGACTCTGAGTTCCAAAACCCTTTTTTGGTTCAAGTCATTGAAAATCAAAGGCACTCCTGTTATTGATTCTTCTGAAATTAGGCTCATCGCCTCGGATGACGAACTTTTTATGATTGATTTTGTTGCCGGTGATCATTTGAAGATCTACAAGATGAAGTCTGTGAAAAATGGATGGATGAAGGTGACGAGCTTAGGTGATCAAGCAATATTCTGGGGTGAGAAGGGGAGTATTGCAATGAGGAAGCCGCGCGAATGGAGTAACTGCATTTATCGCATCGAGAGTTCACCTTTGTCCACCGTGTGCCGCTTGTATTCCATGGATGCTATACCGTTTCATAGTTTTTCAATCATGAAAAATCTTATTACTCCTTTGCAGGTACCTTATTACTGGTATTATCCCCATCAGTGTATGACTGTGGAGACTCTTGAAGAGAACTAGGGCGAGCTTGCTAGAACAGGATTTAACGATGCCAATAAAATTTATCATCAATTTTTCTATATCACAGTGTTTATTACTTAATGTACAAGGATGTTAGGAGCACATTTTTACAAGGGAAAAGATTATATACATATAATTCAAAGTACAAAAGAGTTTATTGCATTTTAACCTTATTTTTTTAGTTAGGCATATAGACATTTTTAATCCCCCAATTTTATTGAAAGTTATAATTTTATCTCTCTGCTTTTAATTTGAATAATTTTACCCTCCATTTTTTTCCAAAGTGATAATTAGCTCCTTTTGTTAGCTTCTGTTAAAAATAAAAAAGATGGAACTTGCTAACCGGGCACTTATTTAATTACCGTAATATTTATGTAGCATATTCTTTGTTTATATGATCATAGTTTGAATGGAAAGAGTAAAAAAGCATCGTTAATCACGTTAGTTAGACCTGAGTGATTATTAAAAGCTTTAATTTAAAGTTATTTTCTACCTCTTCGCATCCAAACTATGGACACATAAACAGAGGGTATACTACATAAATGCCACATCAAATTGAATAGATATCAACTTTATAAGTTCTGTCTTTTTTTAGGTAAGAGTTGAATGGGATGAACTAATTACCAAACAAAGAAAAATCTTTGATATTGTAGATTATAAATTAGTGTAGGACTCATGAAGTGTCTGGAGGACATGAGATTTTTTTTTTTATTATTCTTTTGAGTATTTATAGCGGTTTTGACTTTTTTTTTTATTAGTAGATGAAATAAATTTTTTTTAGTTGTATCTTTTTCCAGAAATTGAAATTTCATAAGTTGATTTTACCTATTTGTAAAAATTTAGTCAATTTTATGATTAACAATAAAATTTTAAAAAATATAATTAATTTATCAGTTAAATAAATTATCGATTATAATAAATAAATTGTTAAGATTGTTTCTTAGAGTTAATATTTAATAGGATGGTACCACATAAATTAAAGCATTGTATATGCTTTAGTTTTAATCCTTAGTGCGGCTGAATTACACATTTTTTAGATGCAATGAATTACACTTAGCACATAAATGCATTATCCTAGATCTGTATTGGAGGTGGCAAATTTGGATGGGGTTATTAATGAATGGATTATTATTGTTAACACCTTTATCTATTTATAACTCATTAAAAAATTTTAATGACTCATATATAAATGACACATTATCTATAAATAAAAAGTGAGATCACCTAGCTCATTCATTTATTGAGTTAAGTACTATTATTTTCTTATGTTATCATATAACTTTTGTCACCAATATTTCTCTTATTACTATCACTTCTACCCATGCCACTTATGTTGTTGTCACTAATACAAAACAATTTTTGTCTGTTAGAATTTTTTTCAATTCTATTTTCACTCCCTTCATACAATTTTAATCTACCTTTACTTATTAGTGACAGAAATAACTATTTTCTTAACGTCATCTCTTTTAAAAATCTTTCAATATCGAATGGAATTGGCACTGCTTAAATTGCGATATTTTTGTTGATATATGGTCAAACAATAATGGACTATCTTAAACTACAACAGTGCAATGCTATCTTTAATTTGAGATACATATACTAGGAAATTAGCTTGATCATAGAACCATCCAAAACTTAGCTTGATTCTCTAATACATACACATATATTAGGTTTATTCTATAATACTGATGGATATATTGAGATATGAGGCAAACTGATTTTTAAAACTTTTGTGGTAATTCTTCAACTCTTAAAATGGCTTACCTTTGATTCTACAACTTTTGTGTTCATGAATTACCTTTGATTCCCAAAACTTGCTTGTCTTCTAAGTACTTTCCTCATTTTTTATTCATTCACTTTCTCAACTCCAAACACAGAGCCTTATGTGAATTCTTTAAACTTTTTATAAATTGCCAAAAAAAAATTGTATCATTATCTCTTAATATTATTAACTTTTTACACATTCAGCAATAACCACTGCATTCCTTGTGGTTGAGTGGCAATGTTAGGTTGAAACAACTACAAATGAAGGCGTTCAAATTCTAAATTGAGGCATAAGGCCAACTCCAGCAGCCATAATTATACGCCACTGGCAAACAAGAAGTTAAATTTAGCTAAATGTCTTATAATTCTTAATAGGTTTATGCTAGACTCATTTGTTTCGTTCAGTTGACACATAAGTAGCAAAAGTTATTACAATGGGACAGTCATAGTGATATCATTGGCTTTATATGACTATCCCGTGAATTCAAAAGTTTATTTATTTAGAAGTTTCTAAAAGATCATGAAATTTTCATATTTTATTTTGAGTATGATTTTAAGTCTTTTTTCTCATTTCTAACCTCTGTTTGAATTTGTATACGATACCTCTTATTTGTGCACAGAAGGCTATATACTGCTTTTTATTTGGCTTAGATTATTGTTCCTTAATTTCATGATGATACTGATATCCATTATTTTGTTCACGCATCTTAATTTTTCTTTTGTCATATTGTGTGATCTAAGAGCCTTCAATACTATAAACATACAATTTTTGTTCTGTCAATAATTAGCTGATCTAAGATATTTGTTAATCCATTCTACACATATTATAGGTATCAAAGAAATCTCTTGAGGATTGTTTGAGTCTTGGCTCTTCTCAGAATAACTGACCCTTATTTTATACTATTCATAGCTTAGAATTTTATGTCTTTATGTTTTATTGTTATAAACTTTTCTTAAAGTAACCAATTGTTCCCTTTTATTTGTTCTATAAATAAATAATATTTTTATAAGGCTGTGGGTCACTTATGTTGCACACTATAAGAAATCTGACTGGAAACTTCCAAGTTGTAGCATTTGCAAAAGTTGACTTGGTACTTAATCACTAGTTAAGTTAAGATTTGACAGTTTCTTTATTAATGATTGATGGTATATAGATGTGATGAATTGGTACCACGGTCCGTTATTATCATGATCTAAAAAATAATGAGAGCATAGTTGGTGAAATGAAATATTAAGGAAAATAAAATTATTGTAAAAAGTATAAATCTTGAGAGAATAGATTGAACTTCATTTGAAATGGCAGCCTTACGAGGAAATAATTTTGTGTGCATCATAAGAGTGTTTGCAGATTTTGTCAAAACTTAATATCATGAATTATTAAATTTATGATTATTTCTATGGTGATACGAATTTTCGTTTTAGTGTGAATGGAGATATGCTTGTGCATAGAAATGCAAATTGAGGTCTAAAAATTAGGAAAAAATAGTATGTTAAAAGAAGACATATCAGATTTCTTATGCTAGCTGATAACTCAATCTTAAAGAAATAGCATGTTAACTCAGTAAGACAATTTGGAATTGCTGCTAGTGCCGGTTTACCACTCACCAGCCTCACTAAGATTGCTTCTACAAAACCTCGATCAATACCTTCCCCAATTTCAATCATCTGGGTACGTTCACATTTGACCTTGAATTAGTTGTAAATGCAACTGATTGCCGATTACAATGTAGTAGAAACTTAACCATATTTATTTGTTGGGGTATATGGACCTATAAAGCAAAAACTACTTATATCTTTATATGTTGAGAGTGCTTATCTCTTGGCTTTCTTTCATTGCTGTAATTAATGTTTCAATGGATATCTAAGCAAGTTTATTTATTATTCAATATTGGGTGCTAGTGTTAATATTGTTGAATCTGATATGTTAAACTAGAGATCACATTTCAATTTGTTGATACAAAAACCAACCAATCAGATTTTACTGTTATTTAGATTGCCTTTTCCTTACACAAACAGGTACAACTAAGGTTTTTCTTGGCGTTAGGGAACAAGCAAAGCTAAATATTCAAGAATCTCAAAAGATTTAGGTACAACACATTACTTTAAGTTTAATATGTTTTGGTTTTCTGCCTTGTCATGCCTGCTGACAATTGAGTCATAGTTCAAATCTTAGAAGCTTAGCACTTAGCTAGCTTAGCTAGGCCATTGTTAGTACTGTTTATTAAATATTAAATAATTATTAATTATTTAAGGCCTTCTGAGCTTGGCCATTTCTTTGTGTTTGACCAGAGCAAGCCCAAATATGTGTTAGTTGGATGATGAAAATTTTGCAATTGCATCTTCCAACTATAGAATGGAGAATTATTGCACTTTGCAAATCCTTTTGCTTTTTATACAGGAAAATATAGGAACCCAAAGCTTACAATAACTAAAACTGCTTGACCACTATGAAGAATGTTGAGAAACATATCAAGTGATGTACTTTAGGTTCACATGATTATATTACATCTGATCCAAAATATGAGGGGCCTGCCATTTTGAGTGGCGAAAAGAAAGTGTGGTTCTGCTTGAAAGTTGTGCTACTTGTTGCTTGTTGCTTTGGACTAATAATTCACTGAACTTTGGTGCCAGCCATGTTCTTGATATCAAATGCTTTAATCATTTCAAAGTGATGTATGCATTGGTCTTGCTTGTTCAAAGGAGCTTTGAACTTAGATTAGAGTTTTTTTTTTTTTTTTTGGCTTTTTCTAGTGATAACTTGGTAACCAACCTCTATGGTTATTTATTAATTATTTTAGTTATTTAAAAATTATTTATTAATTATTTGATAATTATTTTAATTACTTAATAATTATTTATTTAAATTAATAATTATTTTAATGTAGATTATCAATTACTTATTTTGATTACTTAATAATTATTTTTTTTGGTTCTTTTATTTGTATTAGACTATGTATTAAGTCATTCTTTTAAGAGTGACAACCATATATAATGTCTTCTTGTGTTCTATATTAATAATCATAGATGAATTTTGGAATAGTTGATCAAGGAATACAATTATGTATAAGGAATGATTGAATAGATTTCTTGATTTTGCATTTGAGCAGCAATTCATTAAAGGGAGAATAATATGTCCCTATTGTAGTTGTAAATTCAAAAAGTGGTTTACCATAGCTGAATTGTATGACCATTTGATTCGAAAGCAACTTTTGATTGAATGCACTAAGTGAGTATAACACAAAGAATGCAATGTAACTTAAGCATCTTTTAGAAGAGTACATGTTATAGAAACTCTTCAAAATATAAGTCTCTAAAATCCTATAGAAGACATGATCAATGATGCATTTGGGTTCGGTAGTCTACATGATGACAATGAACATAACTTATTTTTCATGAAGCTACAAGTGATAATAATGAGATACCAGGTGAGAGGATGGATGAAACTTCTGCTAAGTTTTATGAGTTACTTAATGATGGAAATTAAGAACTTTATGATGGGTGCACGAAGTACTCTAAATTATCATTTCTAATAAAATTGTATCATATCAAGTACTTGTATGGAATGACTAATAAAGCAATGACAATGATCTTGGAGTTGTTGATAGATGCCTTCAAGCATGCTAAGATCCCTAATTCATTGTATGAAGCTAAGAAAACATCACCAAATTTGGGCTGAATTAAATTAAAATACATGCTTGTCTAAATGACTACATGTTGTATTAGAGGGATGATAAGAATAGGGAAATATTTAAGAGATGTCATACATCTAGATGTAACGAAAAAACTATAGGTAAGAAAAAGAAACAACCTACAAAAGTGCTATGCTAATTTCCACTTAAACAAAGGTTGCAAAGGTTATTTATATCTACTAAACGGCTAAGCATATAAGGTGGTGGCATGTAACTGAGAATTATAATGATAGCTTGGTGAGGCATCCAAGAAATTCTAAATCACGAAAATATTATATTTGGGAAGTTAGTAAAAGGGGATGCTAAAGGGAAGCAAGCTTGTGTAAATAACAATGGAATGGACTAACATGTTGCATCACAATCTAGATGTCATGCATATTAAAAAAAAGTTTGTGACAATCTCATTTACACTAGACTGAATGAAAGTGGAAGGACAAAGGACCATCTCAATGCTTGAAAAGACCTTTAGGTAATAAGCATAAGAAGGAATTTATGGTTAAAGAATATGAAGATGCCTGAAGGGTATTCAAGCAATATTTCTAAGTGCATCAATTTAAAACAACACAAGTTATTTGGATTGAAAAGTCATGATCGTCATGTACTTATAGAGCAATTACTAACTATTGCAATATGTAATGTATTGCCAAACAAAGTGACTATAGTATTGGTTGAGTTAAGCTTATATTTTAGATAAATATGTAGTAAAACTATCAACTTTGATGATGTCAAGAATGTCCAACAACAAATTGTTCTTACACTTTGTCATTTGGAGATTTTATTCCCCCACCATTTTTCACTGTTATGGTTCATTTGTGTCTTCATCTAGTTAATCAACTATAACTAGGAGGCCCTGTACAATATTGATGGATGTACCCTATTGAAATTTAATAATTGATTTTATCCATTTAAGTCTAGACCTATAATTCTCTTTTTTTAATGATATCTTCCTTTATGTAGATATTTGGGACATATAAAGTCTTATGTATGCAATAAGGCCTAACCAGAAGTTTCCATTTCTAAAGGATACATATTCAAAGAGTGTCTTACATTCTATTTAAGATATTTGGAAGGAATTGAAACAAGTTTGAATCAAATAAGACACGTTAATGATAAACCAAATAATATTGGATGTGAAAAAATGTCTACTATCTTTCCCAAGATAGGTAGAGTGGTAGTTTGCAATTCTAGTTTCATGCTAACACCTATGGAAGAGATATAGGCACATCGATCTGTATTATTTAATTGCAAAAAGGTTAATCCATTTATAGAGTAAGTATCCATATCAGTTATTATATTCTTTACTATCTTTCCTAAGATTACTCGACCTAGCAGTTATATCTTTGATAGTTGCTTGTTGGGAATTTAAACTATATGTAAAGATAAGAATAAGGAGTAAGACACATTCCTCTACTAAGTAGCAAAAGATAGTTAGCAAAGATTTTGCTGACTAGTTTTCTAGATTGGTAAGTTATAAAAGATAGTTACTATTGAATTATTTTATTTAAGCATAGTTGTAAAAGATAATTTTCTTCTATTAGATTTTCATGTATGACATGGTTAACACTGTCGGATAATTTGAAGCAACAAGCCTAAGGACCTCTTCCAAATGCTAGAAGGTTTTTGGCATTCAATGTTGACGGATATAAGTTTTGAACATTGGCTTAAGAAAATGGATTAAAAACCTAAAATTCTGGAGTTTTCATAACTTCTACAACCAACTATATTTCTAGCCAACAAAATGTAAATGGGATGGATGTTGATCTTCCATATTATAGGAAATTGGTAGATATTATTGAGTTCAATTACTATAGAAAATTTGTGACCCTCTTTATATGTACAAAGGGTGACACCACTAATGATAAAGGATTTAGATACGATGCTTGGGGCTTCATTGTTGTAAATTTTAATAGATTGATTCACACTAGTAAATGTGAAGAGCATAAACTTTTCATCCCCAAACTCAAATGGTTTATTTTGTAGAAGATCAAGTATCTCTGAAGTGGAGTGTTATAGTTCATCTGAAGCCAAGAGACTTATACAATATGGGAGGGGATGTCAACGATGAAATCTGTGAGCTTGAACTATTTACTTAGCAATAGTTAAACAATTTTTTTCTTTTTTGAGAATAATGGTGAGAATATTCAATTAGTAAGGGAAAAGGAAGATCATGATCACTTGGAAAGCCCTTGTTTAGAAACCAATTTTAAGAAAGATGAGAATATGTCAAAATAGTTAAAAAAAATTTGTGAATATCCATCATTTATTATTTGTTTCACTATCAAATTACTTAGTTGAAGAATTTTGCACATATGGTTCTGTAATTTGGTTTGTCTCAATGTGAGCTTACTTAACTAAAGAATCTTGGTATTATTTTTAGATTATTGACATTTGTTTTGCAAATATGCCTAAGTCAAAACATCAAAGAGTTTGGGGTAGCAAAGAAGCATCCAGTAACTAGTCTACTTCTCTATAGCCAACTCAAGATATTCTAGCCCTTGTTTAGCCTACACATTCACATCCGACAAAGCCTAAACAACCCACACAGTCCATACAGTTTGCACAGCCTAATTCTCCTAGGATGGAACACTATAAAGTTGAAATAAAAGTCCTTGAGATGGAATTAGACATTAAGATGGATGATGCAACTCATACATTATCTTCTAGTGCTAGAAAGGGAAAGTCTAGAACTTGATGGTACTTCAACGTGATAGGTAACTATAATATATCATTATCCTTTATGTTTGAGTTTATATTGCACTAATAATTTATAATTATCTTAATAGATAAGGAGGGTGTGGCTAAGGTCAAGAAGCTAACAGACGAATAAGTTTGAACCTTAGATAAAGAAAAAGTTGTAATTCAAGAAAATGATAAGGGTCATCCCATACAAGAATAAAGAAGACTTTTTTAGGAGCAATGGATTGTTTGGCTAGGACTAAATTTTCAATAGATTATGAAACCTAGTCAGCCATACCAAACTTAATTAAAGATGATATGATAACTAGATTAGTGATGGTATGTAACAGTACTAATCAAATATTTACAATTTATGTTTCATTCTATTGTACTGTTTTTGTTTTGTCATAGCCATACTTTCATTTTCCAAATAATGAAATGGGCATTTGATTTGCTAAGCATGTCATTGGGATGCAGTGGAGAAGTTATAGATTTGCCATGTATAACAAGCATTATGAACTTGATGAAGGAGCAAAATATTGATCAAAATTGTTCAAAGGGTATTACAAGAAAGCAATGGAAAGGTTATGTTTCACATCCCAATCCTGGGCACGTGACCGGCGTAGAAGGTCACCATCAGGAACCCCTTTCCTTCAGAAAACCTCCTACAAGCCTTACCATATAACACAACATAACACTAATGCAAATAAATTCCATGAACCAACCAATATGAATTTTTATTATTTCTACCGAAAATTTGGCAGAAATTCCTCTGTTTTGGGGACACCCAAGCACATGGCCATAAATCCAAAACAAAGGGCTACATGCCCAATCAACCTGTATAAACATATAACATATGCGCAGTG